>JAUPTC010001549.1:0-23608 GCA_030762895.1 Sophora flavescens
AAAACGTAAATATGATGTACTAACGATCAAAACCTACAGTCAATATGATCAAGAAAGCATACATTAATTGTAAGTTTAATAATTGTTTATAAAAAAGTTTAATAATACTAATTAACGATCAAAAGCACTTCAAAAGCCTTTTGCATGATCAGTAAATTACTAATCAAAATATCAAAACTCATCAATCTTCAAAGGATAGACATGTGGGCAAAGAACCCCAAAGGTACTTAAGCTTTGTCAATGCACGATGGACCATAAATACTAACTCACTAAATCTAAGTACATATACATTTGCAAAATATGGGCGATCCTCATGGATTTATGTTTCCCATTAGACAATTTTTCTGCTTTTGTCTTCAATAGTCACAACATGCGAGTATTTGTTGTCCCCAGCCGTAGAATGATCGAGTTGAAGTCTAAATCACGAAATGCAGAGGAACAATTTAGTAAATGATTAGTTTGTGCCTTAACCATGCATTCGTGAATCCGATAATTATTCTTAAGTTGTTGAGATCTTTGATGCTACATATGGATGGCTGTACCAAGAAACATTTAGTCGGATCCATTTGCGATAAAGCGATAAAAATAGTCATATGTCTAAACTTCATCAAAGTGATAATAAGAAAAGATGGTAAGATCAAGCATTTATGGCATTACCTAGCATGTCAATACCATCGAACAAAGAAATGCAACTACATGCAACACAGATTAGCAAACATAATGATTTTCGAGAAAATGGATGCTTTCATCCGTTTTGAAGAGGATAGTCATGAGAGGACTTTTCCCTCTTGGGAGGTGCCTGAATAACTTAAGCGGGATGGTCATCAACAAGTTATTTACCGAAGCTCCATTTCCTAGTAAAACAAATGAGTAGAAAACTAGAGTTGCTTTCATAATATTGTGTATATAGCTGCTTTCTAATGTAGATAATGTTTGAATGATAATGACATCTGTGCGTGTACGGCAAAGTAATGCCCTAGCCCTTCACATTTTTATCCCAACCTATAGCAATCTTCCATTATCTAAAGACTCTTTGTTGGCTTCGAGAAGAGATTCTTTAGCTCGCTGGACTTTAAATTAGTAAATGAATAATGATCTGTACTATTCCATAAAGTCGTTAATACCATTTTCGAATTAATGTAGCATCAATTCATTTTCCAGTAACTTTAGTATGAAATATATACAAATATGATTCCATAATCATTTCAAACAAGTTATCAGCAAATACATATCAAATTATTCCTAATTACATTGATTCATTGCTTCAGCCCAAATTTTATTTAAAGAGAATAAAATATTCTTCTGCTTAATCCAAATGTATGGGCAATGTACTCAGATATAAGTACTAGCCTTCACAATAAATTTACATCATAAAACTCAAAAGAGATGAAGTAGAATTACCAAATGAATCCGATTCAAAATATGAGTGAAAAACCTGGAATTACAAGCTACAATATTGACTTTTAGATCATTTCGCCTCCAGCAAAAGAATATTTTTATTCTGAGAAGTGAACAAGAACATGAAATCCTAAAACTACTCTTTTGAAATTTTGGCTTGATTAGACAGAACCAACAAATTCCTTGCATGGACAAAAGCGAATCAAAATACAATACAATCGGAATCGTACCTGATACAATGTAATTATTCACAACAAGTAAACAGTTGCATCCACCCAGGCTGCACTAGGTATACTATTGTGAGATATTTCACACGGGCAATATAACGAACAATGACGACACCAAGAGACACGAATTCCGGCCAAGATATGGAAAGATAAAAGCAGAGGACCAGAGTATAAATTGCCATATTTAAGCCGGCTACGTCGTGCTGCAGGACAATCTTGCTCGACATGTTAAACTAGAATGGTCTTCAAAACAATTGCCCGTATTACATTTGTTTGAACCTATAGCCACAACTATCCATGTTTGAAATTGTAGACACCTTAGCTACAAACAAATTGAATCCATAACAAATTGAAAATCCAGCTTGAGGCTTTAAAGTTTAACATTAGTACAACGCCGTCAACAATCAACAAAAAACCAAAACTGTTTATGTATTGCCTTAATCACAGAGACATGGCTTCCAGTGGAACAAATAAACATCGATTCTAATCTCATTATCTTGACTTTTTGATATTTCAATGCATTCAAAAAAATTACGAAGCAGATTTCTTGCTTTCTTAATTAGAGCTTCCTAATCCTGATAGGAGGATTAAATAATGACACATGAAAACAAATGATCATCTAACTCACAATCACATGAAATACACAAGTAACCCTTCTCGTGTAGTAAGCAACAAAGCAATGAAATACACTAATCTACAAAATTTTGAAATGAAACAACAAGAAAATAAAAATAACCAACAGAGAGTCCATGGTTCCTCAAGGCGAGCGGGGAATGCAAAATGGAGGAGAGAAGATGGTAAGAGGGCTCCAGCAGACTCTGGGAGGGGCTGCGTGAAGTAGCCGAGTATTGGTCAAGCACTGAAACGGAGCGGGGGTGGGGAATTAAAAGAGAGTGCGAAGAGGGAAAGGAAACAGGGGAGGAAGAGAGGGAGGAAGAGATGGAAGAAGAGGACGAGGAGGACGAAGGCTTACACCCGAGATGGGCGGTGGTGGTGGCATGCATCGCTAAGGTGGCGATGGGACCAAGTGCCCATCTATGCAGGGAGAGAAAAGGGGTGAGAGTGGAAGATATAGCAGGAAATGAGAAGAAGGGAAAGATTTCATGACTTTGGGGATTTATAATTTAGCGATTAAATAATCGCCGCCAATCACTTAAATACTAAAATCGATTGCTAAATGAGTTAATTTGAAATTTGAATCATAAATTTAGTGACGGATTTTTAAATCTGTCGTTAATACTCTGCTTTAATTTTTTTCGCGTTTTAGCGGCCATGGTCCATCGTGAAATGTAAACACAATTTAACGTTGCATTTAATTGGTAGCTAAAAAGGCATAAAATTTTGACTTTGTTTCCTTTATTTAGCGGGACCGAAGAAGCACCAGAACTCATACGCTCATTCCCCGTCGCTATTTCTTTGGCCGCAGATAACTTAACTCTGTCTTCCATGCAGATCCTACACCGTTGAGTAGCCATTTGTTCGAAAAGCAACCAAAAATTCGATCACTACTTTTGGTCACTAAACAACCTTTTTGAGCAGGACTGGAAATATTTTGTGCTCTCTTCTGTAAGATAACATCACACCCACCCAAATACCATTAGGAAGAGTTAGCCCATGAATTTTGTTTCTTTCGCCTAATCAACTGCTTGAGCATGGAATAAACCAAGATGGTTCCCAACTTAGCCCATTTTTCTCTTGATTTCTCGGTACCACTCAAGCTTCTTTTGCAATACCTTTCAACCAAGCTTCAATGGTGCTTCTTCTTAAAAATGTTTCCAAACACCTCATGATTGAACGTAATAGAGTCCTCCTAACCTTGATAAAGCTTCTAAAGATCTATCTTTCTGGCCTACCAAGCCCTTCCACCACTTTCAGACATTAATCATGAACAATCCAGTTGGTTAAACCCAAGAGGTACATCTAGCTTGGAGGAAGGGCCACACCTAAGAAGGATGGGGTTATAATCAGAATGAAAACGACATAGAACTTCAACAAAAGCTCCGGAAAGCCAAACGACTCAAATTAGCTACACTCTGTCCAGCTTCTTTGAGATAACTCACAGTCCCCCTAACAATTCGATACCAAGTAAAAACCGACCCAACTATGTCTAAGTCAACAAAACCACAATAATCCAGGGACGAACAAAAGCATCCTCGCTCAGTCCAATAATTAATTACCACCCCGTTGATCACTCGAGTATAGGACTTCATTAAAATCACCAATGGGAACCAAGTGTTATGTTGTTATCATGGATCTTTTTAGATGTCACAAAACCTGTGACGATTTACTGGAATAGACTAGTATAAAGACTCAGACACTGAGTCACCTAAGTGTACCGGGTCGTCAGAGTAATAAAAACACGAAGAATTTACCGCAGGTTTAACTCGTGGATTGGGCTACCAATTCTACCATCACAGAAGTAGACATGTTTAGTCAAGCGAAGTGGTTGAGGAGGGAGAGAAGTATAGGATCACAATTCAAATTTACGAATCAAATAAGCTAAGGTATTAAAATCTGAAATTAAAATATCTAAGGTCTCAAATCCACCACCCAATCATGATAGTACCCAAGTGATGATGATTCCTTCCCTAAGTTCAATTACAATGTCAACCGAGACCCCAAATTCTCCTAAATCCATTGTCGTGCTCAATAGGACGTATTCAACGATTGAATCAATTACTTACTAGGTCTCATAAATCAAATCATCAAACTCTATTAAACTGTTCCTATAAGGTTGCACTGATCTCCTATTCACTGTGCAATATTCGATCAATGTTCCCAATTCAAGTTCTAAAACGCGAATTGCCTACTAAGCCTCAACATGTTTAACTAGTCAATCACGCATGTCATATGATCAACGCAACAAATTCAGAATTGGAAAACATTAATTCGAAGGAGAGAAACATACATCACATTGAACGCTACACCACCACGGTGGTTCGCCGATCCCTTAGATGAGGGTTAGTTCCTCATGCTCGTAACAATGCACAAACAATGGGACATAATCACTATTGTAGCAAAAGAAAAAGAACTTGGGAGACGCAGCCCATAAAGACAAAATTCGGTCCCAAAACGCTAGAAAACCAAGTGGGTAAAACAAGAGTTTTGTTTCTGCCCAAAATAGCAATATAGAGTTCAGAATCTGCGTGATCTCGCGAGGCGAAGACCTCTCGCCACGCCGAATATTAAAAATGGCTGCGCTCAAATTGGACTCTCGCGAGGCAAGAGGATGTTCTCGCGAGGCGAGACTTCATTTCCGATCTGTCGTGGCCGTGACCTTCATCATCGGCTAGGGCCGTGATGGTCTCCCTCCTCCGGGGTCTTGAGGATTCAGGCGGGCAGCCTCTCACGAGGTGAGACAGAATGATGATCTTGCTGCCTGCTTAGTCTTCGAGGCTTGTGTGGCGAGCAACCTCTCGCCGGGGAGAGTATCTCCATAATGGTAATTTCCATCGTTTCTTCATTCCCTGACTCAAATGCTTCCCTTTAACCTGAAACTATAAAATAGCATTAAATGCTTTATTTGACTCAAAATTAGCTAAAATATCCTAAAACTACTCAAGAGACTCAAAATGTTGCTAGAGGACAATTAAATCCAAATTTAGCAAAACGAGATTGAACTCGAATAATTAGCACATAAACCATAGTCATACTAGTTATAAAAACTAGATAAGCCAGCAGGCTATCAACACCTCCAAGAATTGCTTCCTGAAATAATATTGAAAGTAATGCCATAATTACAAATGTCCAAAATAATAATGAGAAAAATTACTACAACTTTGCATCGTAACCCAAAGGCCACCAACATGACCATCGCTTCAACAATAGCCACTGGATGTAGCCACTTGTTCAAAATAACTTAGTATACTCAAAAGGGATATGAGTGTCCATAATCAATAAAAAAGTTGGGCCTACTTTTCTAATGATGGCTTTAGATGCCTCTTGGCTTGCTATTATTTGCTCCCCAATATTCCAAGAGAGAATGGAAATATTATTAAATTGCATCATCATGATAATTTTTTGAGAAAAGGATATTAAAAACGGCACAAAATAGCTGTATGATGCTATTAATGTGAGTTTCCTTGATCTCAACTCTTTGACCTATTGGAGTCTTCGCACAAATTCCTCCACCTCGGATTTCTAAAACTTCATCATGCTTTTATGGACTCACGTATCGGGAGGTTCCTCAATCAAATCTAAAATGGTTAGGTCTAATTTGTTCAATATTCATGGTTGTTTTTTAATATCCTCGGTCAAGGTTTCATTGTTTACTCTTGTCCAACTTCACCGTAGCCTGCGATGGTTCACGTAAGGACCAAACTTGTATTGCATGGGTTCTTTTTCAGTTGCATCTGCATGCATAGGAGATTTCCTTGACACACCTTTTGGTTCATCCCCGAGATGTGCTCGCCCTACATTGCTTTTATCATTTGTAGTTGGCCCACTCTTAATTGATGCCCCCTGCCCTTAGTCATGCCTTCTCGTCTTTTGTTTATTCCAGAATTTATTTGATTGGTCCCCATCATTTAAATCTTGATGATTTCTACCCACATCTTTACTAAGCGCTTCATTACTCATTTTATGAGTATTTACTTTTCCGATTTACCCAGATCATTGCTATTAATGGCGTTGAATTTGTTACCATTAAAGAACTTTGTTGCAATAGCATCTCCCACGTATCTCTCATTAAGGACATCAAAACCAAGATTTTGTTTTTGATTTTGTAATCCCTTATTCTTTGCGATCGATTACCAGCTTTTGTGTCTCCTTTTTCTCTTAACCACCAGCCAATCACCATGTAGCGCATCGCTGTAATCTCCATATCCATATCTAACCCATTAGAGGATTTTTCGGGATTTATCCCCTGACTTTCTGATCCTTCCTTAACAGTAATCCCCAGCCTGCGCCCCTTCCTTCCCTGACCTGCGTCGCTCGCCGAACCCACACCGCACCTTAGGTTTCATCGGACGCTCTTTGAGGAGATGGCCATAGAAGCCACAATGGGTGCAAATTAAGTGGAGGCCTTGATACCCAAGAATACACCATTGATCATTGACTCCAACCTTGCCTACCACTGGTTGGTTTGGATAAACCTCCACACAAACTCTAGCAAATCTTCCTCTTGCCACACGAAGGGTATGGAGGTCTACTTAATCGGTTTTCCTATATCAAAGCGATAGCCGTAATGAAACTCTCATCAAAGAACAACACATTTAAACTAGGGATACGAACCCATACAAGAGCTTTGTCTATGACGGCATGATCCGCCACAAACTGGGGTGTCCATAGCTTGATAGACATAATGTGGTCAAAGATCAACCACGGTCCTCCGTTGATCACCTTGGTTCTATCCTCCTCGGCCTTGAATTTTACCATGAAGAAGCCATTCCCCACATCCATGATATCAAAACCACTCCCTTGGATCTTCCATACAGCAGCAAGTTTGTCTTCATTATATTGTAACCAAGGGTTTTACCTAGCAGCTTGATGACCAACACATCCTTCCACGGAATACTTAACTCTTCAATTGTTTCATTCTGAACGTAGAACATTGGCATTAAACGGTTACCATTGATGAGATCCTTCCTAATCACCTTCTTTTCAATTAAATCTACTTTCTCTCTTGGTGCAAGAACCTTTTCTCCAAGTACTTTGTCTCTAAAAGAGACAGGAAGTGGACGTTCTTTCACGAGGGAATCACCGCCACGATCCGGGGGTTCTTTCGGCGATTATGTTTAATGTTATTAAAATTTTATATTGACGGTGATTATGTTTAATGTATACATGTTGATGTTAATTTTATTTATGGGTATGTAGTAGTAATCTGTAGAATTGATTTTTTATTAATTTTTTTACATTAAACGGCGAATCATGAAACCATACTGCCTAATAAGATTAGTTTCAAGTCACAACTTATGTAATTCATTATATAATAAATTTCATCTTAACTTGTTTTTTGACAAAGCTCACTAAATTACAAATCACTATTTATATTATCAAGTAATTTCAATCAAACTATTAAATCAAATAATTAGAACTGATTTAATATTTAATTTTACGCATCAATTTGGGAATAACATGATTTTAGATTCAATTAAATTAGTAACTATCCTGTTTTTATATTCAATATAAATTTTAAAACAATACTACAAAAATTTTGTAACATTAAATTTGTAATGACATTTTTTAAGAGTTTAAATGATATACATTGTCAGAAACTTCAACCGCCAAATTGGCAATTAAATTTACACATGTCCCAAAAAAATTTCTTTTGACCCTAAACAAATTATTTTATACATTTTAATAAATTTATTTCAAAACATCCTAATTTAAATATAATTCATACACAAACTCATTATTCACAAAACTATACAAATATTTAATACTTGAAAATGAAAATGTAATACATGTTTCAAAAACACGAAAATATCATGTGCATTAAGATGTTCAACTATAACATTAATAAATTAGAATGTGAAAAGCTCATTTCTTGGAAAAGGTAACGGAAAATAATAAAATTAAGATATAAGTCAAAGCAATCAAGAAATATAATTAATAATTTAAGAGTAACTTATTTAGCTTAAATGCTGGTAAACTTTTTTATAAATAACATTTGGAGTTGTGTTGGAAATATGACATTCATTGTTATATATAAGTAACTTCAATCGTGACGGAAGGTAAATCTTGACATTGTAAGATACAATTGTCCATGACAAAAATCTGGCTGTGGAATATAAATTCTAACGTGTTTAAGAGATTTTCCTTGATTTTTATTTCCCGTGATTGCAAAAGAAACAATAATAGGAAAGTGTCTATGTTGAAATTTAAAAGGAATCTAGTTATTAGAATGAGTTAATGAAAATTTAGAAATAAAAAACTTTTGGCAAATGTTGCTTCGTGATATCACTTTTGCTTCTAAATTATACCTACTATCCATTTGAGAAATTATAAGTCAAGTACCATTGGATAGTCCTTAAGACTGATCTATATGTTTCTCTCAACAACATAAGAGGACAATAATTTGAGTTTTAATTCATGATTTGAAAGTCCCGAGAAAGTAAATGTGTTAATTAAAAAACTCAAGAATATGAAAATCATATCGTTTATCAATATATTCAAGGGCTATAAAAAACATGGTAAGTTTTTCCCTCTCCGAAAGATGACACATCAAATTATCATTCAACATGTCAAAGATTTCATTTTATAATATTCATATTTTAAAATAGCAATACATAATATTAAAAGGTATGATTAGTAATCCACAAAATTACTTGTATTTATGTATAGGTTGATATTCAAAATTCCTCTATGCTTCTTTTGTATGAAGATTTAAGTAATTAATTTTTTACAAATAAAAAAAAGAAAAAAAAAGAGGTCAGTTGATGTTGTTTGAATGAAACTAAAATAAAGAGGTAATGTGATGTTTGCTTGTATTGAAAAACTTGGACATAATTTAGACAACAGTATTTGTGAAATACTTGAATGAATTTTTTTATTCATCATACTTGATATATATATACACTAAATAGTAAATACAATTTACAAGGAAATGAATGCTAAGTTAATTCCTAGGAACATAGTTAATCTCACACCGTCCACACCGTCCGCACCGTCCAACTAATATCAACAGTCCCCCTCAAGCTGGAGCATATAAATCAAATGCTCCAAGCTTGGAGCAAATATTTTGAATTCTTGGTCCTCTTAGAGATTTTGTAAAGATGTCTGCCAGTTGGTCATTATAGCTAACAAATTCAGTGACGACTTCTTTAGAAAGGACTTTCTCTCGGACAAAATGACAATCGATCTCGATATGTTTAGTTCTCTAATGAAATACTGGATTGGAGGCTATATGGAGGGCTGCTTGGTTATCACAATATAACTTCATTTGTTGAGTATCTCCAAACTTCAATTCCTGAAGAAGTTGTTTAATCCAAATAAGATCACACGTGGCTATCGCCATGGCTCTATATTCAGCCTCTGCACTAGACCTTGCAACAACATTTTGTTTCTTACTCTTCCACGAGACAAGGTTTCCTCCAATAGACACACAATACCCTGAAGTGAAACGCCTATCAATGGGTGATCCTGCCCAATCTGCATCGCAAAATCCAACTACTTGAGTGCTTCCTTTGTAACACCCTAGTTTTTACACCTATGATTAATTATTTTATTTAGATTTTTAAGTTTATTTTGTTATGTGGTTTAGTTTGAATAATTAAATTACTCTTTTCAAATTATTTTATTGGGTGTGTTAGCACTGACTTACTTCAGTGAATGCACGTTTACTAGACAATAATTTACGTTATTGTCACTATTATACCAGTACAGAAAAATATTTTTATAATATGATTAAGAGAAAAATATTTTCATATTCTCATTATATTTAATTTTAGAGTTGAAAATATTTTGGTTTGACATTAATCGGAGATTAAATTTTGGACTGAGTATTTTCTTAGTTGATCAGTTCAATTATTAATCTTTACTCTAATTTGAATTTCGAAATCATATCTTTATCAATCTTTATTTTTAGATTCCAAAAATTAAAAACATATTTATTTTAGGCCTAATATTTATCACTCATTTTGTACCTATCACTAAATAATTAGTATAAAAACCTAAGTTTCTCACTTTTCTCTCTCTCACTCACCGACGCCTCACTCTCTCTTTTCTTCTTTTGCAACTTTTTCTTTCCTTTTTTTTCTTTCTTCCTTCTCTTTTCTTCTTCTTCCTTCCACCTCGACTTCATCTTCCTTCTTCCTCTTACCATAGCAGCGCCACCACCCCATAAGGAAGCTCGCGCCGCCGCTCAACGTAGGAGGAGGAGGAGATGCGATGGCGCCACCGCCCGCAGTTCTTGTGCGCGTCGCCGCGCGATCGCCTCCACCGCGGTAAGCACCGCGCCGCCGCTCCATGGTGGTTTCTCACCTCTCTTTGTTAGTTTAAGTTCTTTCCTTCATCTCTTAGCCTTATCTTCAAGTTTTGAGTACTTGGGTGTTACAGAACACCGCAACCGCCACCGCCACTCGCGGAATCGCGTCCGCCGCCGCGAGGAGCACCACAACACCACCTTCAAGTTGTCTTCAAGCTTGGGTGAGTCAAAACCCTCTCATCTCTTCTAGATTCAAAACCCCCAAATGGATTTTTTTAAAACCCTAACCCTAACCCTTTGATTTCAGATTTTAATCTTGAAATTTAAGGTTGTTTTATGAGATTGGGACTGTGAATTTGTGTTTCCCTAAACCAATTTCATTATTCTGAGTTTCCCCTAAATTTTAATAAGGAACCCTAAACCCCCAAATTTGATTTTATTTGAATTTGGGTATGTTTTTGTGAAATTAATTATGATTTAGTGCAATTAGGACTCTTAATGGATGATTTCCAAAGTTCTTTTTCATGATCTTTTAATCAAAACAAAGTTTCCTTAAAGGGTATTGGGAAGCGTGAGCTTCAAACATGATTTTCTTTAAAAATAACCTTGTTTAGTAATTAGATTAAGTGTTTAGATAAAGTTAGAATGTGTGTTTGATCATGTGAAATTGATTTTTTGATTTTAGGTTGTTGCGCGTGGTTGCATTCCCTCTCTGAGACGTTTGACACGGCTATGCTTGCTTGATGGAGTAGATAGTTATACTCTTGGAGCTAACGTGAGCATTAAGACGAGGATCCATTACTTGTCTTCAAAGGTAAGGGGAGTTTGCCTAGGGATATTCAATAACTGTATGCATGTGTGTATGTGTTTAATTGGATACTTACATGTTGATTGAGCTTACTTGATTATCTAATGTACTTGAACTGTTATGCTATTATCTGATGTTGAACTGTACTTGTTCTAAATGTTATAATGCATATATGTGATGAACTCGCTTTCAATCTGTGATATTAGCATTGAATTGATGAGATATACTGTTGTTGATTGAAAGTTTGCTAAGTTTACGGACGTGCCTGCGTGCTCAACCGTTATAAGGACTAAAAACCTTAATAAGCTTTGAAGATGAAGGGATTGGTGTTCTTTTCCAAAAGCTCTTTAAACTTAAAGTACTTGTTTTAAATGTTGAAATGATTTTGGTGAACTATTGTTATACAACAGAAAAATCCTTTTCGAACTATATGTCTTCAAGTGAAAACTTTCAAGATTATTTGGCAATATTCTACTGGGGGAAATATTTCAAAGATAAAAGAATTTCAAAGATGCTTTATAAAAGATTTTCAAAGAAAAGGTTTTCCTAAATATTTTAGAAACTTTCCGATGACCTGGATAGGTTATCGAGGATTCGGTTTTGAATTTGTTTTTCACTGAACGAAAAATAAGTACTTAAGAAAGAGAATCTAGTATGCGAGACGTCGCCTCTAGTATTCAGTGATGCGTACGTGATCTTGGATCAGTGTTAATTCGGGACTACGAGTCTTGGTTATGATGTTATGGACTGAGAGTCCAATTCTCGAAATTGAGGACAGTTCGTTCTGATTTCGTTGTGATGGACTTAGGTCCTAATCACGCTGTGTTGGACTGTGTATTCTAACCGCGTGTGATGAACATGATTAAAGGTGAAGGTTGTTTTCTACGACCACAACCCTTGACTGCGGCCACGGTCTTGGGCATTGTGATTGAGTATTGCGGCCACGGTCTTCTGAGTTTTCAAGTGATGGGGAAATGATGATTTAAGTCGTTAGCTTTGAGCAGCGACAGTGAAAAGAATGAACACAAAGAAATCCTTTTAAATAAAATATTTTCTCATGTGCATTTCCCCAGGCAGACGTGCCTTATTATCGTTGTTCTTAAATTGGACAATGAGACGGTGTATTATCGTTGTGCTTAGCTAGCCAATGAGACGGTGTATTATCATTGTGCTTAGCTAGTCAATGAGACGGTGTATTATCGTTGTGCTTAGCTAGCCAATAAGACGGTGTATCGAGACTGATCAACTCATTTGAAGGTTGTTGGGATCTCCGGAGATTAAATTAGAGCCTGATATTGAAGTGTCATGCATATTTTCAAAAGATTGACTGTGCGGGTCTGAGACCCTTTGATATAACACTGTTATGTTATGTATATGCATGATTTAACTGCTTATATGATTATGTGATGTATGTATCATGTATATGGTTGTTGTGTGATATATCCATTTGTCGGTATCTCACCCTTACAAACATATCAGGTTTCTTCTGGTTTGCTATTGTACCCTGGGTATTTTATTACAGATGTGCAGAGGAGTCTTCCTAAGTCACTCAGAGACTTAGACATAGTTGCTTGATGAAGTATTTGATTGTGGAACGATCACGTGAGTTCTTCTCAGGAATAACTTTTAGAATGACCAGACTTAGGGTTTGAGACTTGGATTTTTGATAAGTATGTATGAGTATGACTCAGAGAGTATATATTTTAAAACGGAATGTTTATGGCTCGGAGAGCGTCTCTTTTGAATGAAAACTTAAACTTTTCCTTTTGGTCATGTATAGCTAATTGATATAACTATCTTTAGCATATTAATGCCTGGTTGTATTTGGTGTAACTGGAATTCTGGAATGAAAATGTAATTATTTTAGCAGGTGTTCTTTTACCTGGGATGTCCGAATTACAGAGGAGACTCTGTCGAAATTTTCATAAAAATATTAGCTTTTATTCAAGTATATTCTTTAAATTAAATGGGTTTTGCCAGGCTGTGATAGTAAGTCTGTGTGCCGATCAAGGCTTAGGTGTGGAGTCGAGACAAAATTTTTATACCCAATTTAATACAATTATGCACTTATATAAATTATTTTCTCCCAAAGCACCAGCAAATTATCTTTTAATTTACTTCCGCATGTGTTACTTAAGTAATGCCCTGAGGACGGGGCGTTACAAGGTGGTATCAGAGCTGGTCGAGTCTTTTGGGATCTTTGGGGAATAGGTCTGTTAAGTTGTTGTTGTGTGATCTCTGGTTGGATTTTGTTTGAATTGTTTCTTGTTGAAGCAATGTGTGTTGACGCACAAGTATATGTTTTGTTGATGGTTTTTCCAAGGGTTTTATGACCTGGGAGACCGTAGATCTTGAATGTTACTTGGGTTCGAATATGACATTCGATTATCCTTGCGAATCGTGTCAGACATATTTTCTGATTTTAATTTGAAATCTATCAAGACTTGTGGATTAGTTATGCTAATTCATAAATTTCCAGTTATTCATTCCTTTGTTTGTGAGAAGTCGTACTCACACTTCTAAATAATCCTCGATGTATTAGATATTTGAGTGAATTTATTTAACAGAATCCATTGGTCTGGATACTTTCACATTTTGTTGAGAAAAGTGGTTATGAATATTTCTTGAGTTATAACAAATAATTTCGTGATAGCAGAAGTTTCTTGGTGAAACTTAGTTTCGTTGCTTCTATTTTTGGTAGAGGTGAAAGTCATCATTTTGTAAATTCCTTGTACTAAGAATAAGAATTAATCCTCTTTGGATTAGAAGTTATTCACCCTTTGATTCCTTAAATCCACTGGAAGATTCTTGTGGAAGAATGAACTTTATTAGATTCATGTTTGTAAATGTGTATTGATCATGCATTTTTACACCCACGAACCTGAAGGAATGATCTTTTTCCATAGTGGCTGTTCCTGTATCCTTCAAATTAATGAAATTCTTTTCTATCCTTGTTAAGATATTGGCATTGCCATGAATCCTTGTTACGAGTTTGCTGAAGGCCTACATGAGTCTTGTTTGAATTCAAGTGATTGTGGATCGACTGGGGAAGTCTACACTTCTTCTTTAATTAAGATCCACTATGCAGTGTTAGTGAACCGAATAATGTATCAGAGGATTGTTTATACTTCATGGAGTATCTTCAAGTGTTGCTTCAGATGAAAAACGGAAGTTTATCAACGTGTGTCGGTTAAGTTTACTTTAAGTGCTGAGGACTAAGTTGAGGCTAAGTCCAACTGATCGTCCTCAGTGGGATGGATAAGGAATGAGGTGGCCTATCCTTAGCAGGTTAGTTGGGAGATAGTGTGGTACCTAAGTTTTTGTCATCTCTATGGTAGGATAAACCAGAATTGATAGGAGCTTTGTTAATGTATAGATGTGAATGGTATTATGAGAACCCTTAAGTTCAACATTATTGAGTGAGATGAGTACAATGGATCTTATCATGATCGAGGCAGATATATCATTAAAGGAATTTAGAGTAGTGATCAATGTTTATGGTTAATGTTGACTTAGTTAGTTCGAGGATTAACGGAAAAATATATGGTAGTTTTCCTTAAGCTGAATGGACGTAGTAAAGAGGTGTTCTTGAGTGAAACTAAGTTGTTAGAAAAGTTTAAGAATTATGATTTTGGATAATTCAAACTGAAGTGATTCCCTTTGGTTGTAGTTGCATGGAGAAATGTAATCGTATTCTTTAAGATTGAAATGAATGACCATGATATAATTTGGATGTGGTAAGATTCAATTTTAATAAGATCGAATTTCTTAGGTTCTTGGGGCAAAGTTTATCATGTGCAACTCGAGAATGTTACGATGTTTTGATTGGAGACTTGAAAAGTGTTAATTTAATATGATTAGAAGAGTAGACTAAGCCTAAATGGACTAAGACTATGATTGCATCTCTTGAGTAGAAGGTTAATTGATGTTATGGTAAAGATAGTATTGATTTTGTTCTTGAAAGTGTAATAGACTAAGATGAAATATCGAAGGTAGTGGGGATAAAGCGGTAGTGAAAAATCTCGAGGATAGATAAAATGGTATAAGAATCGATCTTGTTATAAAGTTATAGATAAAAGGAATGAAGCGATGAGAATACAAAGTAAGATTTTAGGGTTAAGGTGTGATTACAAAATCCTGTGTAGTTTTGAGCTACGAAATTTTGAGGACGAAATTTTTTTAAGAGGGGTAGTAATGTAACACCCTAGTTTTTACACCTATGATTAATTATTTTATTTAGATGTTTAAGTTTATTTTGTTATGTGGTTTAGTTTGAGTAATTAAATTACTCTTTTCAAATTATTGTATTGGGTGTGTTAGCACTGACTTACTTCAGTGAATGCACGTTTACTAGACAATAATTTACGTTATTGTCACTATTATACCAGTACAGAAAAATATTTTTATAATATGATTAAGAGAAAAATATTTTCATATTCTCACTCTATTTAATTTTAGAGTTGAAAATATTTTGGTTTGACATTAATCGGAGATTAAATTTTGGACTGAGTATTTTCTTAGTTGATCAGTTCAATTATTAATCTTTACTCTAATTTGAATTTCGAAATCATATCTTTATCAATCTTTATTTTTAGATTCCAAAAAGTAAAAACATATTTATTTTAGGCCTAATATTTATCACTCATTTTGTACCTATCACTAAATAATTAGTATAAAAAGTTAAGTTTCTCACTTTTCTCTCTCTCACTCACTCGACGCCTCACTCTCTCTTTTCTTCTCTGCAACTTTTTCTTTCCTTTTTTTTTTCTTTCTTCCTTCTCTTTTCTTCTTCTTCCTTCCACCTCGACTTCATCTTCCTTCTTCCTCTTACCATAGCAGCGCCGCCAACCCACAAGGAAGCTCGCCGGCCGCCGCTCAACGTAGGGAGGAGGAGATGCGATGGCGCCACCGCCTGCACTGGTTGCTGCCGTCGCGCGATCGTCTCCACCGCGGTAAGCACCGCGCGCCGCCGCCTCCATGGTGGTTTCTCACCTCTCTTTGTTAGTTTAAGTTCTTTCCTTCATCTCATAGCCCTATCTTCAAGTTTGGGTACTTGGGTGTTACAGGAACACTGCAACAGCCACTGCCACCTAGCCGGAATCGCGTCCGCCGCCGCGAGGAGCACCACAGCACCACCTTCAAGTTGTCTTCAAGCTTGGGTGAGTCAAAACCCTCTCATCTCTTCTAGATTCAAAACCCCCAAATGGATTTTTTTAAAACCCTAACCCTTTGATTTCAGATTTTAATCTTGAAATTTAAGGTTATTTTATAAGATTGGGACTGTGAATTTGTGTTTCCCTAAACCAATTTCATTATTCTGAGTTTTCCCTAAATTTTAATAAGGAGCCCTAAACCCCCAAATTTGATTTGATTTGAATTTGGGTATGTTTTTGTGAAATTAATTATGATTTAGTGCAATTAGGACTCTTAATGGATGATTTCCAAAGTTCTTTTTCATGATCTTTTAATCAAAACAAAGTTTCCTTAAAGGGTATTGGGAAGCGTGAGCTTCAAACATGATTTTCTTTAAAAATAACCTTGTTTAGTAATTAGATTAAGTGTTTAGATAAAGTTAGAATGTGTGTTTGGTCATGTGAAATTGATTTCTTGATTTTTGGTTGTTGCGCGTTGTTGGATTCCCTCTCTGAGACGTTTGACACGGCTATGCTTGCTTGATGGAGTAGATAGTTATACTCTTGGAGCTAACGTGAGCATTAAGACGAGGATCCATTACTTATCTTCAAAGGTAAGGGGAGTTTGCCTAGGGATATTCAATAACTGTATGCATGTGTGTATGTGTTTAATTGGATATTTACATGTTGATTGAGGTTACTTGATTATCTAATGTACTTGAACTGTTATGCTATTATCTGATGTTGAACTGTACTTGTTCTAAATGTTATAATGCATATATGTGATGAACTGTTTTCAACTGTGATATTAGCATTGAATTGATGAGATATACTGTTGTTGATTGAAAGTTTGCTAAGCCGGACGTGCGTCTGTGCTCAACCGTTATAAGGACTAAAAACCTTAATAAGCTTTGAAGATGAAGGGATTGGTGTTCTTTTCCAAAAGCTCTTTAAACTTAAAGTACTTGTTTTAAATGTTGAAATGGTTTTGGTGAACTATTGTTATACAACAGAAAAATCCTTTTCGAACTATATGTCTTCAAGTGAAAACTTTCAAGATTATTTGGCAATATCCTACTGGGGGAAATATTTCAAAGATAAAAGAATTTCAAAGATGCTTTATAAAAGATTTTCAAAGAAAAGGTTTTTCTAAATATTTTAGAAACTTTCCGATGACCTGGATAGGTTATCGAGGATTCGGTTTTGAATTTGTTTTTCACAGAACGAAAAATAAGTACTTAAGAAAGAGAATCTAGTACGCGAGACATCGCCTCTAGTATTCAGTGATGCGCACGTGATCTTGGATCAGTGTTAATTCGGGACTACGAGTCCTAGTTATGATGTTATGGACTGAGAGTCCAATTCTCGAAATTGAGGACAGTTCGTTCTGATTTCGTTGTGATGGACTTAGGTCCTAATCACGTTGTGTTGGACTATGTATTCTAACCGCGTGTGATGAACATGATTAAAGGTGAAGGTTGTTTTCTACGACCACAACCCTTGACTGCGGCCACGGTCTTGGGCATTGTGATTGAGTATTCGGACTATGAGTCCTATGCTTCTTAGTTTTCAAGTGATGGGGAAATGATGATTTAAGTCGTTAGCTTTGAGCAGCGACAGTGAAAAGAATGAACACAAAGAAATCCTTTTAAATAAAATATTTTCTCATGTGCATTTCCCCAGGCAGACGTGCCTTATTATCGTTGTTCTTAAATTGGACAATGAGATGGTGTATTATCGTTGTGCTTAGCTAGCCAATGAGACGGTGTATTATCGTTGTGCTTAGCTAGCCAATGAGACGGTGTATTATCGTTGTGCTTAGCTAGCCAATAAGATGGTGTATCGAGACTGATCAACTCATTTGAAGGTTGTTGGGATCTCCGGAGATTAAATTAGAGCCTGATATTGAAGTGTCATGCATATTTTCAAAAGATTGATCGTATGGGGTCTGAGACCTTTTGATATAACACTGTTATGTTATGTATATGCATGATTTAACTGCTTATATGATTATGTGATGTATGTATCATGTATATGGTTGTTGTGTGATATATCCATTTGTCGGTATCTCACCCTTACAAACATATCAGGTTTCTTCTGGTTTGCTATTGTACCCTGGGTATTTTAGTACAGATGTGCAGAGGAGTCTTCCTAAGTCACTCAGAGACTTAGACCTAGTTACTTGATGAAGTATTTGATTGTGGAACGATCACGTGAGTTCTTCTCAGGAATAACTTTTAGAATGACCAGCTTAGGGTTTGAGACTTGGATTTTTGATAAGTATGTATGAGTATGACTCAGAGAGTATATATTTTAAAACGGAATGTTTATGGCTCGGAGAGCATCTCTTTTGAATGAAAACTTAAACTTTTCCTTTTGGTCATGTATAGCTAATTGATATAACTATCTTTAGCATATTAATGCCTGGTTGTATTTGGTGTAACTGGAATTCTGGAATGAAAATGTAATTATTTTAGCAGGTGTTCTTTTACCTGGGATGTCCGAATTACAGAGGAGACTCTGTCGAAATTTTCATAAAAATATTAGCTTTTATTCAAGTATATTCTTTAAATTAAATGGGTTTTGCCAGGCTGTGATAGTAAGTCTGTGTGCCGATCAAGGCTTAGGTGTGGAGTCGAGACAAAATTTTTATACCCAATTCCATACACTTATGCACTTATATAAATTATTTTCCGAAAGCACCAGCAAATTATCTTTTAATTTACTTCCGCATGTGTTACTTAAGTAATGCCCTGAGGACGGGGCGTTACTTCAATTCCTGAAGTTGTTTAATCCAAATAAGATCACACGTGGCTATTGCCATGGCTCTATATTCAGCCTCTGCACTAGACCTTGCAACAACATTTTGTTTCTTACTCTTCCACGTGACAAGGTTTCCTCCAATAGACACACAATACCCTGAAGTGAAACGCCTATCAATGGGTGATCCTTCCCAATCTGCATGGCAAAATCCAACTACTTGAGTACTTCCTTTGTCTTCATAAAGTAGTCCTTGTCCTGGTATCTTTTTAATGTATCTCAATTCGAATCACTGCATCCCAATGATCATTATGAGGAGACTGCATGAATTGACTCACCACTCCAACAACAAAGGAAATATCCTGCCTTGTAATAGTGAGATAGATGAGCTTCCCAACCAATCTCCGATATCTTTCTGGATCGGAATAAGGCTCCCCCTGGTTGGGTAGCAATTTTTTATTTGGATCCATAAGACTATCAACTGGTTGACAATCTAACATACCAGTTTCTTTAAGTATATCTAACACATACTTCCTTTGTGAGATGATAATCCCGTCTTTTGACTGAGCAACTTCAATTCCAAGAAAGTATTTTAGATTTCCCAAATCTTTTGTCTGAAAGTGACTAAATAGGTGTTGCTTTAGCTCAGCAATTTTTTTTTGGTCATTTCCCGTGATGACTATATCATCTACATAGACAACCAAGTAAACACATTTATCTGGAGAGGTATGGCAGTAAAAAACTGAATGGTCAGCCTCACTACGTTTCATCCCAAAAGCTTGAACAACTGAGCTGAATTTTCCAAACCAAGCTCGCGGGGATTGTTTGAGTCTATAAAGAAACCGTTGCAGTTTGCAAACCAAGCTAGACTCCCCCTGAGCAACAAATCCAGGTGGTTGCTCCATATAAATCTCCTCTTCTAATTCTCCATGCAGGAATGCATTTTTAATATCCAACTGGTACAATGGCCAATGACGGATGGCGGCTATGGCAAGAAATAGTCGAACAGAAGTAATTTTAGCCACAGGGGATAAAGTATCTCCATAATCAAGGCCATAAATCTGGGTATAAACTTTGGCTACCAATCGAGCTTTGAGACGATCAATCTGTCCATCGGCCCCAACTTTTATAGCATAAACCCACCGACAACCAACAGGTTTCTTGCCCGGAGGAAGAGGAACTAACTCTCATGTACCATTATGCTCTAAAGCCTGCATTTCATCAATCATGGCTTGTCGCCATCCGGCTTGTCGCCATCCTGGATGATCAAGTGCTTCACAAAAATTTTTAGGAAGAGTAACATAAGATAAAGAAGACACAAAAGAATGGTAAGAAGGAGAGAGACGATGATAACTTAAGAAGTTATAAATAGGATGGGGATTACGTGTGGACCGAGTACCTTTCCTAAGAGCAATGGGCAAGTCATGATTATCCTTAGGTAGGTCCATAGTCGGGTTGTCCGCTGAAGTAGGACATGATTCAACCGGTCTTTCAGTACCTTCAAGTTTTGTATTGGGAATTCGTGGACGACGCCAATATAGGGTGGGTGATCTTTGAGTTTGTTCAGGTGGAGGATTGACAGGAATATCTACAGAAGAATCGACAGTTGACTCTGATTCCTGCAAAGGTGATGGACCAAGATAGGGAATAGGAAAAACTTCATGAAAAGTATTAGACTCAACGATGGAGGGCGAGAAATATGACTTTTCTTCAAAAAAGGTTACATCTGCAGTGATATAATAACGATTGTGAACTGGAGAGAAACAGCGGTAGCCTTTCTGTAATCTGGAATATCCAAGGAAGACACATTTGATGGCTCTAGCAGCAAGCTTATCAAGACCTGGAGACAAATCATGAACAAAACAAGTGCATCCAAAAATACGTGGCTCAACTTGAATAAATGCCGATTGAATTTCAGACACACATTTGGGAAGCACCTTCCTGAGTCTATTAGCAAGAGCTTTAGATAGAAGCTTACACACCACGCTACAGAGAGATATAGGCCTCCAATCTTGTATTGAACCAGGATCAATTTTCTTTAGAATTAAGACAATCTGAGTATCATTTATAGAGGGGTAAAAAGCGCTAGTATCCAACCAAACACAACAAGAAGCAAAAATAGTTGGACCATAAATATCCCAGAACCGAGAATAGAAAGCAGAGTTAAAACCATCTGGGCCCAGGGACTTCCTAGGATGCATTTGTTTAAGAGCAGCTTCAAGTTCACCAATACAAAGAGGCGTCATGAGCATGTTATTATCCTCCTGATTGACCCTACTCTCCAAAGCACTAATAACAGGTTCATACACACTCTCCTTTGTCTTAAAAAGATCATCAAAATAAGCATGAGTGACCTCCATGATACCAACCTGGTCCTCCACAACAACATCATTAGGTCCAGTAAGCTTATCAATTGCTTTCTTCTTTTTCCTCATAGTCGCGGCTGCATGAAAAAACCCGGAATTCTAATCCCCATCCTTAAGTCAATGAGCTTTAGCTCTTTGACTCCAGTAAAATTCTTCTTGAACCAAAAGGGATATGAGACGGTCCCTAATAATATCATACTGATCATCATTGTCATTAGTTGCACGGTGCCTAGCTTCCTCCAACTAGATAGTACACTTATGGATATCATTTTTGAATTGAGGCCTTATCTTAGCACCCCATCACTGAAGAGCATTAGTGCACGTATTAATCTTATCAACCAGATTACCATCACTAGACAATTCCCAAGCCGCGCGAACAACATCATCCAGGCCAGCTTCTAAGAGCCATGCATTTTCAAAGCGAAAATTCTTGTGGTAGAGTTTAGGAGGGACATAGTCGCAAGTAAGAAGGATATGAGAATGGTCGGAAATTGGAGCAACCAAATTATCCAGCTTGGTGTCTGGATATAAGAGTAGCCATTGTTGATTCACCATAGCTCTGTCCAACCGTTCTTCAACTTCACGGACGGAGCCTCTAATTTTCCACCAAGTGTACGGGTAACCATTTAAATGAATATCAACAAGTCCCGTATCTCTAAAACCCTGGATACACCAGTTTGGGTGGACATGGAGACCTCTTTTGTCCTTGAAGGACATAAGATCATTGAAGTCTTCAATCACACACCAAGGAGATTTACAAAGATTAACAAGCTGTCGCAACATATTCCTTGACTCTCCGTGTCTCCTACTGATAGGGATGTAACACCCCCCTTGGGCATTACTATACGAACACATGCGGAAATAAATTAAAAGGAATTTTGCTGGTTGCTTTCGAAAAATTACTTTATTTGAAGTCATAAAATCTGGGTGTAAAACAATTTCTTCTGAATACTTTGAGTATAACGTGCATAACACAATAATAATAACCATCTAATTCACAATCAAATTTCCAAACATGTAAAGGTTTTCAAAATACCTACATAGACTTTCTCAAAACATAGCACCCAAAAGAAATCCTAAGTTGGTCGCTCTAAAAGACACTCACTGATAAGACCTCGTGATCATCCCTATGATCACACATCTTTTCCCGCAATCCGGACTTAAGTCTCCAAGTGACTTAAGGAACTCTTCTGCAACATCTGCATTCGTGTACCAAGGTACAATAGCAAAGACAGAAGAACATGTATATGGAAGGGTGAGTTCCAATATAAGGATTTTAAAACGATAACCATATGCACGACTCTCAAATACCATCTAACATGAATATTCAAAGATAAACAATATATTTATCAAAGGGTTTCATACCCGACAATCATCGTTGTTTAAAAACCATGACACTTCAATATTCCTCAACTAACTTTGATACCTAATCTCCGGAGCTCCAATCAACCAATGGATGAGCTGATCAGGCTCTAGTTGCCAATTAAGGCAGAATCAATGCCCGATATGGCAAAGTTCTATTGACCATTCCACAGTCCAAATCAACGCAAAGTGGTGACTACTTATAACACATGGTCTATGTGGTCGTATATCCATCAAGGCACAGTGAAACAAACTGCATGAATACTTGCTATCAAGCATTCAAGTTCAATGCAACGGCACGTTTGCCTTGGGATGCATGTAAAACATTTTATTCTCGCTGTTTTTCTTTGTGTTCATTCTTTATATGTCGAGACTAAAAAGTGTCGCGACAACCCATTATCTTAATCTACTAAGTTTAATATCTCAATTAAACCATAATTAACCTTAAGTCAAAAGTGTGCAAATCACGGAATCTAGACTGATGCACCAGTCTTAGACACGTAGATTTTAGTGCACAAAACCAATACACTGATTATAGAACTTCTAGTCCATTATTCCACTTTTTGGGCCTCGGGCCATATCTTTAAGAACACTAGATCCAACATCTCGGCGGCTAGGTTCGTTTGTCAATTTAACAATATTTTCGCTCTATGAAACAAAATCCAAAACAAAATTTCCTTAACTTA
>JAUPTC010001550.1:0-23596 GCA_030762895.1 Sophora flavescens
TCAGTTTAAAACATGGTTTTGGGTCAAAAATAGTTTTAGAATTAGGGTTTTCGTTAAAATTTGGGTTATGGGTCAAAATTAGGTTTTTGGGTCAAATGAGGGTTTTGAGTTAGAAATAGGATTTTGTGTCAAAATAGGGTTAGAATTAGGGTTTGGGTCAAAACTTGGGTTTTGGGTCCAAATTTGGGTTTTGGGTCCCAATTTGGGTTTTGGGTCAAAATTAGGGTTTACGGTTTGAATTAAGGTTTTTAGTTAAAAATAGGGTTTTGGGTCAAAAAATAAGGTTAGAATTAGGGTTTTGGGTCAAAATAAGGGTTTTCGGTACAAATTAGATTTTTGAGTTAAAAATAGGTTTTTGGGTCAAAAATAGGGTTAGAATTAGGGTTTTGGGTTAAAATTAGGGTTCTGGGTCAAAATTAGCGCTTAGGGTTAGAATTTGGGTTAGAATTAGGGTTTTGGTTTAAAATTAGGGTTTCGGGTCAAAATTAGGGTTTGGGGTTAAAATTTGGGTATTGGGTCCAAATTAGGGTTTTGGCTCAAAATTAGAGTTTAGGGTTTGAATTAAGGTTTTGAGTTAAAAATAGGGTTTTGGGTTAAAAATAAGGTTAGAATTAGGGTTTTGGTTTAAAATTAGGGTTTATGGTCAAAATTAGGGTTCTGGATATGATTTAGGGTTTAAGGTTTGAAATTGGGTTGTCAGTTTAAAACAGGGTTTTGGGTCAAAAATAGTTTTAGAATTAGGTTTTTCGTTAAAATTAGGTTTTTGGGTCAAATGAGGGTTTTGAGTTAGAAATAGGATTTTGTGTCAAAATAGGGTTAGAATTAGGGTTTGGGTCAAAACTTGGGTTTTGGGTCCAAATTTGGGTTTAGGGTCTAAATTAGGGTTTACGGTTTGAATTAAGGTTGAGTTAAAAATAGGGCTTTGGGGTCAAAATTAGGGCTCTGGGTTAAAATTAGGGTTTTGAGTCAAAATTAGGGTTTTTGGTACAAATTAGGGTTTTGAGTTAAAAATAGGTTTTTGGGTCAAAAATAGGGTTAGAATTAGGGTTTTGGTTTAAAATTAGGGTTTTGGGTCAAAATTAGCGCTTAGGGTTAGAATTTGAGTTAGAATTAGGGTTTTGGTTTAAAATTAGGGTTTCGGGTCAAAATTAGGGTTCTGGGTCAGATTTAGCTTTAGGGTCAAAATTAGGGTTTTGTGTTTGAAGTAGGGTTTTGGGTCAAAAATAGGGTTAGAATTAGGGTTTTTGTCAAAATTAGGGCATTGGGTTACAATTAGGGTTTAGTATCAAAATTAGGGTTTAGGGTTTGAATTAGGGTTTTGAGTTAAAAATAGGATTTTGGGTCAAAATTAGGGCTTTGGGTTAAAATTAGGGTTATGGGTCAAAATTAGCGCTTAGGGTTAGAATTAGGGTTCCGGGTCGGATTTAGGGTTTAGTGTCCAAATTAGGGTTAAGGTTTTGAATTAGGTTTTGAGTTAAAAATAGGGTTTTGGGTCAAAAATAAGGTTAGAATTAGGGTTTTGTGTCAAAATTAGGGCTCTGGGTTAAAATTAGGGTTTTGGGTCAAAATTAGGGTTTTTGGTACAAATTAGGGTTTTGAGTTAAAAATAGGTTTTAGGGTCAAAAATAGGGTTAGAATTAGGGTTTTGGGTTAAAATTAGGGTTTTGGGTCAAAATTAGCGCTTAGGGTTAGAATTTGAGTTAGAATTAGGGTTTTGGTTTAAAATTAGGGTTTCGGGTCAAAATTAGGGTTCTGGGTCAGATTTAGGGTTAGGGTCAAAATTAGGGTTTTGGGTTTGAACTAGGGTTTTGGGTCAAAAATAGGGTTAGAATTAGGGTTTTTTGTCAAAATTAGGGCACTGGGTTACAATTAGGGTTTAGTCTCAAAATTAGGGTTTAGGGTTTGAATTAGGGTTTTGAGTTAAAAATAGGATTTTGGGTCAAAATTAGGGCTTTGGGTTAAAATTATGGTTCTGGGTCAAAATTAGCGCTTAGGGTTAGAATTTGGGTTAGAATTAGGGTTTTGGTTTAAAATTAGGGTTTCGGGTCAAAATTAGGGTTCTGGGTTAGATTTAGGGTTAGGGTCAAAATTAGGGTTTTGTGTTTGAACTAGGGTTTTGGGTCAAAAATAGGGTTAGAATTAGGGTTTTTTGTCAAAATTAGGGCACTGGGTTACAATTAGGGTTTAGTCTCAAAATTAGGGTTTAGGGTTTGAATTAGGGTTTTGAGTTAAAAATAGGATTTTGGGTCAAAATTAGGGCTTTGGGTTAAAATTAAGGTTAGGGTACAAAATTAGAGCTTATGGTTAGAATTTGGGTTAGGTTTATGGTTTTGGTTTAAAATTAGGGTTTCGGGTCAAAATTAGGGTTCTGGGTCAGATTTAGGGTTAGGGTCAAAATTAGGGTTTTGGGTTTGAAGTAGGGTTTTGGGTCAAAAAGAGGGTTAGAATTAGGGTTTTTTGTCAAAATTAGGGCTTTGGGTTACAATTAGGGTTTAGTATCAAAATTAGGGTTTAGGGTTTGAATTAGGGTTTTGGGTCAAAAATAAGGTTAGAATTAGGGTTTGGGGTTAAAATTTGGGTATTGGGTCCAAATTAGGGTTTTGGCTTAAAATTAGAGTTTAGGGTTAGAATTAAGGTTGAGTTAAAAATAGGGTTTTGGGTTAAAAATTGGGTTAGAATTAGTGTTTTGGTTTAAAATTAGGGTTTCGGGTTAAAATTAGGGTTCTGGGTCGGATTTAGGGTTTAAGGTTTGAAATTGGGTTGTCAGTTTAAAACATGGTTTTGGGTCAAAAATAGTTTTAGAATTAGGGTTTTCGTTAAAATTTGGGTTATGGGTCAAAATTAGGTTTTTGGGTCAAATGAAGGTTTTGAGTTAGAAATAGGATTTTGTGTCAAAATAGGGTTAGAATTAGGGTTTGGGTCAAAACTTGGGTTTTGGGTCCAAATTTGGGTTTTGGGTCCCAATTTGGGTTTTGGGTCAAAATTAGGGTTTACGGTTTGAATTAAGGTTTTTAGTTAAAAATAGGGTTTTGGGTCAAAAAATAAGGTTAGAATTAGGGTTTTGGGTCAAAATAAGGGTTTTCGGTACAAATTAGATTTTTGAGTTAAAAATAGGTTTTTGGGTCAAAAATAGGGTTAGAATTAGGGTTTTGGGTTAAAATTAGGGTTCTGGGTCAAAATTAGCGCTTAGGGTTAGAATTTGGGTTAGAATTAGGGTTTTGGTTTAAAATTAGGGTTTCGGGTCAAAATTAGGGTTTGGGGTTAAAATTTGGGTATTGGGTCCAAATTAGGGTTTTGGCTCAAAATTAGAGTTTAGGGTTTGAATTAAGGTTTTGAGTTAAAAATAGGGTTTTGGGTTAAAAATAAGGTTAGAATTAGGGTTTTGGTTTAAAATTAGGGTTTCGGGTCAAAATTAGGGTTCTGGGTCGTATTTAGGGTCTAAGGTTTGAAATTGGGTTGTCGGTTTAAAACAGGGTTTTGGGTCAAAAATAGTTTTAGAATTAGGGTTTTCGTTAAAATTAGGTTTTTGGGTCAAATGAGGGTTTTGAGTTAGAAATAGGATTTTGTGTCAAAATAGGGTTAGAATTAGGGTTTGGGTCAAAACTTGGGTTTTGGGTCCAAATTTGGGTTTTGGGTCAAAATTAGGGTTTACGGTTTGAATTAAGGTTTTGAGTTAAAAATAGGTTTTTGGGTCAAAAATAGGGTTAGAATTAGGGTTTTGGGTTAAAATTAGGGTTTTGGGTCAAAATTAGCGCTTAGGGTTAGAATTTGAGTTAGAATTAGGGTTTTGGTTTAAAATTAGGCTTTCGGGTCAAAATTAGGGTTCTGGGTCAGATTTAGGGTTAGGGTCAAAATTAAGGTTTTGTGTTTGAAGTAGGGTTAGGGTTTTTGTCAAAATTAGGGCTTTGGGTTACAATTAGGGTTTAGTATCAAAATTAGGGTTTAGGGTTTGAATTAGGGTTTTGAGTTAAAAATAGGATTTTGGGTCAAAATTAGGGCTTTGGGTTAAAATTAGGGTTATGGGTCAAAATTTGCGCTTAGGGTTAGAATTAGGGTTTTGGTTTAAAATTAGGGTTTCGGTCAAAATTGGGGTTCCGGGTCGGATTTAGGGTTTAGTGTCCAAATTAGGGTTTAGGGTTTGAATTAGGTTTTGAGTTAAAAATAGTGTTTTGGGTCAAAAATAAGGTTAGAATTAGGGTTTTGTGTCAAAATTAGGACTGTGGGTTAAAATTAGGGTTTTGGGTCAAAATTAGGGTTTTTGGTACAAATTAGGGTTTTGAGTTAAAAATAGGTTTTAGGGTCAAAAATAGGGTTAGAATTAGGGTTCTGGGTCAGATTTAGGGTTAGGGTCAAAATTAGGGTTTTGTGTTTGAAGTAGGGTTTTGGGTCAAAAATAGGGTTAGAATTAGGGTTTTTGTCAAAATTAGGGCATTGGGTTACAATTAGGGTTTAGTATCAAAATTAGGGTTTAGGGTTTGAATTAGGGTTTTGAGTTAAAAATAGGATTTTGGGTCAAAATTAGGGCTTTGGGTTAAAATTAGGGTTATGGGTCAAAATTAGCGCTTAGGGTTAGAATTAGGGTTTTGGTTTAAAATTAGGGTTTGGGTCAAAATTAGGGTTCCGGGTCGGATTTAGGGTTTAGTGTCCAAATTAGGGTTTAGGGTTTGAATTAGTTTTGAGTTAAAAATAGGGTTTTGGGTAAAAAATAAGGTTAGAATTAGGGTTTTGTGTCAAAATTAGGACTGTGGGTTAAAATTAGGGTTTTGGGTCAAAATTAGGGTTTTTGGTACAAATTAGGGTTTTGAGTTAAAAATAGGTTTTAGGGTCAAAAATAGGGTTAGAATTAGGGTTCTGGGTCAGATTTAGGGTTAGGGTCAAAATTAGGGTTGTGTTTGAAGTAGGGTTTTGGGTCAAAAATAGGGTTAGAATTAGGGTTTTTGTCAAAATTAGGGCATTGGGTTACAATTAGGGTTTAGTATCAAAATTAGGGTTTAGGGTTTGAATTAGGGTTTTGAGTTAAAAATAGGATTTTGGGTCAAAATTAGGGCTTTGGGTTAAAATTAGGGTTATGGGTCAAAATTAGCGCTTAGGGTTAGAATTAGGTTTTTGGTTTAAAATTAGGGTTTGGGGCAAAATTGGGGTTCCGGGTCGGATTTAGGGTTTAGTGTCCAAATTAGGGTTTAGGGTTTGAATTAGGTTTTGAGTTAAAAATAGGGTTTTGGGTCAAAAATAAGGTTAGAATTAGGGTTTTGTGTCAAAATTAGGACTGTGGGTTAAAATTAGGGTTTTGGGTCAAAATTAGGGTTTTTGGTACAAATTAGGGTTTTGAGTTAAAAATAGGTTTTTGGGTCAAAAATAGGGTTAGAATTAGGGTTTTGGGTTAAAATTAGGGTTCTGGGTCAAAATTAGAGCTTAGGGTTAGAATTTGATTTAGAATTAGGGTTTTGGTTTAAAATTAGGGTTTCGGGTCAAAATTAGGGTTCTGGGTCAGATTAAGGGTTTGGGTCAAAATTAGGGTTTTGGGTTTGAACTAGGGTTTTGGGTCAAAAATAGGGTTAGAATTAGGGTTTTGGGTTAAAATTAGGGTTTTGGGTCAAAATTAGTGCTTAGGGTTAGAATTTGAGTTAGAATTAGGGTTTTGGTTTAAAATTAGGGTTTCGGGTCAAAATTAGGGTTCTGGGTCAGATTTGGGGTTAGTGTCAAAATTAAGGTTTTGTGTTTGAAGTAGGGTTTTGGGTCAAAAATAGGGTTAGAATTAGGGTTTTTGTCAAAATTAGGGCATTGGGTTACAATTAGGGTTTAGTATCAAAATTAGGGTTTAGGGTTTGAATTAGGGTTTTGAGTTAAAAATAGGATTTTGGGTCAAAATTAGGCCTTTGGGTTAAAATTAGGGTTATGGGTCAAAATTAGCGCTTAGGGTTAGAATTAGGGTTTTGGTTTAAAATTAGGGTTTCGGTCAAAATTGGGGTTCCGGGTCGGATTTAGGGTTTAGTGTCCAAATTAGGGTTTAAGGTTTGAATAAGGTTTTGAGTTAAAAATAGGGTTTTGGGTCAAAAATAAGGTTAGAATTAGGGTTTTGTGTCAAAATTAGGACTGTGGGTTAAAATTAGGGTTTTGGGTCAAAATTAGGGTTTTGGGTACAAATTAGGGTTTTGAGTTAAAAATAGGTTTTAGGGTCAAAAATATGGTTAGAATTAGGGTTCTGGGTCAGATTTAGGGTTAGGGTCAAAATTAGGGTTGTGTTTGAAGTAGGGTTTTGGGTCAAAAATAGGGTTAGAATTAGGGTTTTTGTCAAAATTAGGGCATTGGGTTACAATTAGGGTTTAGTATCAAAATTAGGGTTTAGGGTTTGAATTAGGGTTTTGAGTTAAAAATAGGATTTTGGGTCAAAATTAGGGCTTTGGGTTAAAATTAGGGTTATGGGTCAAAATTAGCGCTTAGGGTTAGAATTAGGTTTTTGGTTTAAAATTAGGGTTTGGGTCAAAATTGGGGTTCCGGGTCGGATTTAGGGTTTAGTGTCCAAATTAGGGTTTAGGGTTTGAATTAGGTTTTGAGTTAAAAATAGGGTTTTGGGTCAAAAATAAGGTTAGAATTAGGGTTTTGTGTCATAATTAGGACTGTGGGTTAAAATTAGGGTTTTGGGTCAAAATTAGGGTTTTTGGTACAAATTAGGGTTTTGAGTTAAAAATAGGTTTTTGGGTCAAAAATAGGGTTAGAATTAGGGTTTTGGGTTAAAATTAGGGTTCTGGGTCAAAATTAGAGCTTAGGGTTAGAATTTGAGTTAGAATTAGGGTTTTGGTTTAAAATTAGGGTTTCGGGTCAAAATTAGGGTTCTGGGTCAGATTAAGGGTTTGGGTCAAAATTAGGTTTTGGGTTTGAATTAGGGTTTTGGGTCAAAAATAGGGTTAGAATTAGGGTTTTGGGTTAAAATTAGGGTTTTGGGTCAAAATTAGTGCTTAGGGTTAGAATTTGAGTTAGAATTAGGGTTTTGGTTTAAAATTAGGGTTTCGGGTCAAAATTAGGGTTCTGGGTCAGATTTAGGGTTAGGGTCAAAATTAAGGTTTTGTGTTTGAAGTAGGGTTTTGGGTCAAAAATAGGGTTAGAATTAGGGTTTTTGTCAAAATTAGGGCATTGGGTTACCATTAGGGTTTAGTATCAAAATTAGGGTTTAGGGTTTGAATTAGGGTTTTGAGTTAAAAATAGGATTTTGGGTCAAAATTAGGCCTTTGGGTTAAAATTAGGGTTATGGGTCAAAATTAGCGCTTAGGGTTAGAATTAGGGTTTTGGTTTAAAATTAGGGTTTCGGTCAAAATTGGGGTTCCGGGTCGGATTTAGGGTTTAGTGTCCAAATTAGGGTTTAAGGTTTGAATAAGGTTTTGAGTTAAAAATAGGGTTTTGGGTAAAAAATAAGGTTAGAATTAGGGTTTTGTGTCAAAATTAGGACTGTGGGTTAAAATTAGGGTTTTGGGTCAAAATTAGGGTTTTTGGTACAAATTAGGGTTTTGAGTTAAAAATAGGTTTTAGGGTCAAAAATAGGGTTAGAATTAGGGTTCTGGATCAGATTTAGGGTTAGGGTCAAAATTAGGGTTTTGTGTTTGAAGTAGGGTTTTGGGTCAAAAATAGGGTTAGAATTAGGGTTTTTGTCAAAATTAGGGCATTGGGTTACAATTAGGGTTTAGTATCAAAATTAGGGTTTAGGGTTTGAATTAGGGTTGAGTTAAAAATAGGATTTTGGGTCAAAATTTGGGCTTTGGGTTAAAATTAGGGTTATGGGTCAAAATTAGCGCTTAGGGTTAGAATTAGGGTTTTGGTTTAAAATTAGGGTTTCGGTCAAAATTAGGGTTCCGGGTCGGATTTAGGGTTTAGTGTCCAAATTAGGGTTTAGGGTTTGAATTAGGTTTTGAGGTAAAAATAGGGTTTTGAGTCAAAAATAAGGTTAGAATTAGGGTTTTGTGTCAAAATTAGGACTGTGGGTTAAAATTAGGGTTTTGGGTCAAAATTAGGGTTTTTGGTACAAATTAGGGTTTTGAGTTAAAAATAGCTTTTAGGGTCAAAAATAGGGTTAGAATTAGGGTTCTGGGTCAGATTTAGGGTTAGGGTCAAAATTAGGGTTTTGTGTTTGAAGTAGGGTTTTGGGTCAAAAATAGGGTTAGAATTAGGGTTTTTGTCCAAATTAGGGCATTGGGTTACAATTAGGGTTTAGTATCAAAATTAGGGTTTAGGGTTTGAATTAGGGTTTTGAGTTAAAAATAGGATTTTGGGTCAAAATTAGGGCTTTGGGTTAAAATTAGGGTTATGGGTCAAAATTAGCGCTTAGGGTTAGAATTAGGTTTTTGGTTTAAAATTAGGGTTTGGGTCAAAATTGGGGTTCCGGGTCGGATTTAGGGTTTAGTGTCCAAATTAGGGTTTAGGGTTTGAATTAGGTTTTGAGTTAAAAATAGGGTTTTGGGTCAAAAATAAGGTTAGAATTAGGGTTTTGTGTCAAAATTAGGACTGCGGGTTAAAATTAGGGTTTTGGGTCAAAATTAGGGTTTTTGGTACAAATTAGGGTTTTGAGTTAAAAATAGGTTTTTGGGTCAAAAATAGGGTTAGAATTAGGGTTTTGTGTTTAAAATTAGGGTTCTGGGTCAAAATTAGAGCTTAGAGTTAGAATTTGAGTTAGAATTAGGGTTTTGGTTTAAAATTAGGGTTTCGGGTCAAAATTATGGTTCTAGGTCAGATTAAGGGTTTGGGTCAAAATTAGGGTTTTGGGTTTCAACTAGGGTTTTGGGTCAAAAATAGGGTTAGAATTAGGGTTTTTTGTCAAAATTAGGGCATTGGGTCAAAATTAGCGCTTAGGGTTAGAATTTGAGTTAGAATTAGGGTTTTGGTTTAAAATTAGGGTTTCGGGTCAAAATTAGGGTTCTGGGTCAGATTTAGGGTTAGGGTCAAAATTAAGGTTTTCTGTTTGAAGTAGGGTTTTGGGTCAAAAATAGGGTTTGAATTAGGGTTTTGAGTTAAAAATAGGATTTTGGGTCAAAATTAGGGCTTTGGGTTAAAATTAGGGTTATGGGTCAAAATTAGCGCTTAGGGTTAGAATTAGGGTTTTGGTTTAAAATTAGGGTTTCGGTCAAAATTGGGGTTCCGGGTCGGATTTAGGGTTTAGTGTCCAAATTAGGGTTTAGGGTTTGAATTAGGTTTTGAGTTAAAAATAGGGTTTTGGGTCAAAAATAAGGTTAGAATTAGGGTTTTGTGTCAAAATTAGGACTGTGGGTTAAAATTAGGGTTTTGGGTCAAAATTAGGGTTTTTGGTACAAATTAGGGTTTTGAGTTAAAAATAGGTTTTTGGGTCAAAAATAGGGTTAGAATTAGGGTTTTGGGTTAAAATTAGGGTTCTGGGTCAAAATTAGAGCTTAGGGTTAGAATTTGAGTTAGAATTAGGGTTTTGGTTTAAAATTAGGGTTTCGGGTCAAAATTAGGGTTCTGGGTCAGATTAAGGGTTTGGGTCAAAATTAGGGTTTTGGGTTTGAACTAGGGTTTTGGGTCAAAAATAGGGTTAGAATTAGGGTTTTGGGTTAAAATTAGGGTTTTGGGTCAAAATTAGTGCTTAGGGTTAGAATTTGAGTTAGAATTAGGGTTTTGGTTTAAAATTAGGGTTTCGGGTCAAAATTAGGGTTCTGGGTCAGATTTAGGGTTAGGGTCAAAATTAAGGTTTTGTGTTTGAAGTAGGGTTTTGGGTCAAAAATAGGGTTAGAATTAGGGTTTTTGTCAAAATTAGGGCAATGGGTTACAATTAGGGTTTAGTATCAAAATTAGGGTTTAGGGTTTGAATTAGGGTTTTGAGTTAAAAATAGGATTTTGGGTCAAAATTAGGCCTTTGGGTTAAAATTAGGGTTATGGGTCAAAATTAGCGCTTAGGGTTAGAATTAGGGTTTTGGTTTAAAATTAGGGTTTCGGTCAAAATTGGGGTTCCGGGTCGGATTTAGGGTTTAGTGTCCAAATTAGGGTTTAAGGTTTGAATAAGGTTTTGAGTTAAAAATAGGGTTTTGGGTCAAAAATAAGGTTAGAATTAGGGTTTTGGGTTTAAAATTAGGGTTCTGGGTCAAAATTAGAGCTTAGGGTTAGAATTTGAGTTAGAATTAGGGTTTTGGTTTAAAATTAGGGTTTCGGGTCAAAATTAGGGTTCTGGGTCAGATTAAGGGTTTGGGTCAAAATTAGGGTTTTGGGTTTGAACTAGGGTTTTGGGTCAAAAATAGGGTTAGAATTAGGGTTTTTTGTCAAAATTAGGGCATTGGGTTACAATTAGGGTTTAGTCTCAAAATTAGGGTTTTGAGTTAAAAATAGGATTTTGGGTCAAAATTAGGGCTTTGGGTTAAAATTATGGTTCTGGGTCAAAATTAGCGCTTAGGGTTAGAATTTGGGTTAGAATTAGGGTTTTGGTTTAAAATTAGGGTTTCGGGTCAAAATTAGGGTTCTGGGTCAGATTTAGGGTTAGGGTCAAAATTAGGGTTTTGGGTTTGAAGTAGGGTTTTAGGTCAAAAAGAGGGTTAGAAATAGGTTTTTTTGTCAAAATTAGGGCTTTGGGTTACAATTAGGGTTTAGTATCAAAGTTAGGGTTTAGGGTTTGAATTAGGGTTTTGGGTCATAATAAGGTTAGAATTAGGGTTTGGGGTTAAAATCTGGATATTGGGTCCAAATTAGGGTTTTGGCTCAAAATTAGAGTTTAGGGTTAGAATTAAGGTTTTGAGTTAAAAATAGGGTTTTGGGTTAAAAATAGGGTTAGAATTAGGGTTTTGGTTTAAAATTAGGGTTTCGGGTTAAAATTAGGGTTCTGGGTCGGATTTAGTGTTTAAGGTTTGAAATTGGGTTGTCAATTTAAAACATGGTTTTGGGTCAAAAATAGTTTTAGAATTAGGGTTTTCGTTAAAATTTGGGTTATGGGTCAAAATTAGGTTTTTGGGTCAAATGAGGGTTTTGAGTTAGAAACAGGATTTTGTGTCAAAATAGGGTTAGAATTAGGGTTTGGGTAAAAACTTGGGTTTTGGGTCCAAATTTGGGTTTTGGGTCCAAATTTGGGTTTTGGGTCAAAATTAGGGTTTATGGTTTGAATTAAGGTTTTGAGTTTAAAATAGGGTTTTGGGTCAAAAATAAGGTTAGAATTAGGGTTTTGGGTCAAAATAAGGGTTTTCGGTACAAATTAGATTTTTGAGTTAAAAATAGGTTTTTGGGTCAAAAATAGGGTTAGAATTAGGGTTTTGGGTTAAAATTAGGGTTCTGGGTCAAAATTAGCGCTTAGGGTTAGAATTTGGGTTAGAATTAGGGTTTTGGTTTAAAATTAGGGTTTCGGGTCAAAATTAGGGTTTGGGGTTAAAATTTGGGTATTGGGTCCAAATTAGGGTTTTGGCTCAAAATTAGAGTTTAGGGTTTGAATTAAGGTTTTGAGTTAAAAATAGGGTTTTGGGTTAAAAATAAGGTTAGAATTAGGGTTTTGGTTTAAAATTAGGGTTTCGGGTTAAAATTAGGGTTCTGGGTCGGATTTAGGGTTTAAGGTTTGAAATTGGGTTGTCAGTTTAAAACAGGGTTTTGGGTCAAAAATAGTTTTAGAATTAGGTTTTTCGTTAAAATTAGGTTTTTGGGTCAAATGAGGGTTTTGAGTTAGAAATAGGATTTTGTGTCAAAATAGGGTTAGAATTAGGGTTTGGGTCAAAACTTGGGTTTTGGGTCCAAATTTGGGTTTTGGGTCAAAATTAGGGTTTACAGTTTGAATTAAGGTTTTGAGTTAAAAATAGGGTTTTGGGCCAAAAATAAGGTTAGAATTATGGTTTTGGGTCAAAATTAGGGCTCTGGGTTAAAATTAGGGTTTGGGGTCAAAATTAGGGTTTTTGGTACAAATTAGGGTTTTGAGTTAAAAATAGGTTTTTGGGTCAAAATAGGGTTAGAATTAGGGTTTTGGGTTAAAATTAGGGTTTTGGGTCAAAATTAGCGCTTAGGGTTAGAATTTGAGTTAGAATTAGGGTTTTGGTTTAAAATTAGGGTTTCGGGTCAAAATTAGGGTTCTGGGTCAGATTTAGGGTTAGGGTCAAAATTAGGGTTTTGTGTTTGAAGTTGGGTTTTGGGTCAAAAATAGGGTTAGAATTAGGGTTTTTGTCAAAATTAGGGCATTGGGTTACAATTAGGGTTTAGGGTTTGAATTAGGGTTTTGAGTTAAAAATAGGATTTTGGGTCAAAATTAGGGCTTTGGGTTAAAATTATGGTTCTGGGTCAAAATTAGCGCTTAGGGTTAGAATTTGGGTTAGAATTAGGGTTTTGGTTTAAAATTAGGGTTTCGGGTCAAAATTAGGGTTCTGGGTCAGATTTAGGGTTAGGGTCAAAATTAGGGTTTTGGGTTTGAAGTAGGGTTTTAGGTCAAAAAGAGGGTTAGAATTAGGTTTTTTTGTCAAAATTAGGGCTCTGGGTTAAAATTAGGGTTTGAGGTTAAAATCTGGGTATTGGGTCCAAATTAGGGTTTTGGCTCAAAATTAGAGTTTAGGGTTAGAATTAAGGTTGAGTTAAAAATAGGGTTTTGGGTTAAAAATAGGGTTAGAATTAGTGTTTTGGTTTTAAATTAGGGTTTCGGGTTAAAATTAGGGTTCTGGGTCGGATTTAGGGTTTAAGGTTTGAAATTGGGTTGTCAGTTTAAAACATGGTTTTGGGTCAAAAATAGTTTTAGAATTAGGGTTTTCGTTAAAATTTGGGTTATGGGTCAAAATTAGGTTTTTGGGTCAAATGAGGGTTTTGAGTTAGAAATAGGATTTTGTGTCAAAATAGGGTTAGAATTAGGGTTTGGGTCAAAACTTGGGTTTTGGGTCCAAATTTGGGTTTTGGGTCCCAATTTGGGTTTTGGGTCAAAATTAGGGTTTACGGTTTGAATTAAGGTTTTGAGTTAAAAATAGGGTTTTGGGTCAAAAATAAGATTAGAATTAGGGTTTTGGGTCAAAATAAGGGTTTTCGGTACAAATTAGATTTTTGAGATAAAAATAGGTTTTTGGGTCAAAAATAGGGTTAGAATTAGGGTTTTGGGTTAAAATAAGCGCTTAGGGTTAGAATTTGGATTAGAATTAGGGTTTTGGTTTAAAATTAGGGTTTCGGGTCAAAATTAGGGTTTGGGGTTAAAATTTGGGTATTGGGTCCAAATTAGGGTTTTGGCTCAAAATTAGAGTTTAGGGTTTGAATTAAGGTTTTGAGTTAAAAATAGGGTTTTGGGTTAAAAATAAGGTTAGAATTAGGGTTTTGGTTTAAAATTAGGGTTTCGGGTTAAAATTAGGGTTCTGGGTCGGATTTAGGGTTTAAGGTTTGAAATTGGGTTGTCGATTTAAAAGCAGGGTTTTGGGTCAAAAATAGTTTTAGAATTAGGTTTTTCGTTAAAATTAGGTTTTTGGGTCAAATGAGGGTTTTGAGTTAGAAATAGGATTTTGTGTCAAAATAGGGTTAGAATTAGGGTTTGGGTCAAAACTTGGGTTTTGGGTCCAAATTTGGGTTTTGGGTCAAAATTAGGGTTTACGGTTTGAATTAAGGTTTTGAGTTAAAAATAGGGTTATGGGTCAAAAATAAGGTTAGAATTATGGTTTTGGGTCAAAATTAGGGCTCTGGGTTAAAATTTGGGTTTGGAGTCAAAATTAGGGTTTTTGGTACAAATTAGGGTTTTGAGTTAAAAATAGGTTTTTGGGTCAAAAATAGGGTTAGAGTTAGGGTTTTGGGTTAAAATTAGGGTTTTGGGTCAAAATTAGCGCTTAGGGTTAGAATTTGAGTTAGAATTAGGGTTTTGGTTTAAAATTAGGGTTTCGGGTCAAAATTAGGGTTCTGGGTCAGATTTAGGGTTATGGTCAAAATTAGGGTTTTGTGTTTGAAGTAGGGTTTTGGGTCAAAAATAGGGTTAGAATTAGTGTTTTTGTCAAAATTAGGGCATTGGGTTACAATTAGGGTTTAGTATCAAAATTAGGGTTTAGGGTTTGAATTAGGGTTTTGAGTTAAAAATAGGATTTTGGGTCAAAATAAGGGCTTTGGGTTAAAATTAGGGTTATGGGTAAAAGTTAGCGCTTAGGGTTAGAATTTGGGTTTTGGTTTAAAATTAGGGTTTGGGTCAAAATTGGGGTTCCGGGTCGGATTTAGGGTTTAGTGTCCAAATTAGGGTTTAGGGTTTGAATTAGGTTTTGAGTTAAAAATAGGGTTTTGGGTCAAAAATAAGGTTAGAATTAGGGTTTTGTGTCAAAATTAGGACTGTGGGTTAAAATTAGGGTTTTGGGTCAAAATTAGGGTTTTTGGTACAAATTAGGGTTTTTAGTTAAAAATAGGTTTTTGGGTCAAAAATAGGGTTAGAATTAGGGTTTTGGGTTAAAATTAGGGTTCTGGGTCAAATTTTGCGCTTAGGGTTAGAATTTGAGTTAGAATTAGGGTTTTGGTTTAAAATTAGGGTTTCGGGTCAAAATTAGGGTTCTGGGTCAGATTTAGGGTTTTGGGTTTGAACTAGGGTTTTGGGTCAAAAATAGGGTTAGAATTAGGGTTTTTTGTCAAAATTAGGGCATTGGGTTACAATTAGGGTTTTGTCTCAAAATTAGGGTTTAGGGTTTGAATTAGGGTTTTGAGTTAAAAATAGGATTTTGGGTCAAAATTTGGGCTTTGGGTTAAAATTATGTTTCTGGGTCAAAATTAGCGCTTAGGGTTAGAATTAGGGTTAGAATTAGGGTTTTGGTTTAAAATTAGGGTTTCGGGTCAAAATTAGGGTTCTGGGTCAGATTTAGGGTTAGGGTCAAAATTAGGGTTTTGGGTTTGAAGTAGGGTTTTAGGTCAAAAAGAGGGTTAGCATTAGGTTTTTTTGTCAAAATTAGGGCTTTGGGTTACAATTAGGGTTTAGTATCAAAATTAGGGTTTAGGGTTTGAATTAGGGTTTTGGGTCAAAAATAAGGTTACAATTAGGGTTTGGGGTTAAAATCTGGGTATTGGGTCCAAATTAGGGTTTTGGCTCAAAATTAGAGTTTAGGGTTAGAATTAAGGTTGAGTTAAAAATAGGGTTTTGGGTTAAAAATAGGGTTAGAATTAGTGTTTTGGTTTTAAATTAGGGTTTCGGGTTAAAATTAGGGTTCTGGGTCGGATTTAGGGTTTAAGGTTTGAAATTGGGTTGTCAGTTTAAAACATGGTTTTGGGTCAAAAATAGTTTTAGAATTAGGGTTTTCGTTAAAATTTGGGTTATGGGTCAAAATTAGGTTTTTGGGTCAAATGAGGGTTTTGAGTTAGAAATAGGATTTTGTGTCAAAATAGGGTTAGAATTAGGGTTTGGGTCAAAACTTGGGTTTTGGGTCCAAATTTGGGTTTTGGGTCCCAATTTGGGTTTTGGGTCAAAATTAGGGTTTACGGTTTGAATTAAGGTTTTGAGTTAAAAATAGGGTTTTGGGTCAAAAATAAGATTAGAATTAGGGTTTTGGGTCAAAATAAGGGTTTTCGGTACAAATTAGATTTTTGAGATAAAAATAGGTTTTTGGTCAAAAATAGGGTTAGAATTAGGGTTTTGGGTTAAAATAAGCGCTTAGGGTTAGAATTTGGATTAGAATTAGGGTTTTGGTTTAAAATTAGGGTTTCGGGTCAAAATTAGGGTTTGGGGTTAAAATTTGGGTATTGGGTCCAAATTAGGGTTTTGGCTCAAAATTAGAGTTTAGGGTTTGAATTAAGGTTTTGAGTTAAAAATAGGGTTTTGGGTTAAAAATAAGGTTAGAATTAGGGTTTTGGTTTAAAATTAGGGTTTCGGGTTAAAATTAGGGTTCTGGGTCGGATTTAGGGTTTAAGGTTTGAAATTGGGTTGTCAGTTTAAAACATGGTTTTGGGTCTAAAATAGTTTTAGAATTAGGGTTTTCGTTAAATTATGGTAAAATTAGGTTTTTGGGTCAAATGAGGGTTTTGAGTTAGAAATAGGATTTTGTGTCAAAATAGGGTTAGAATTAGGGTTTGGGTCAAAACTTGGGTTTTGGGTCCAAATTTGGGTTTTGGGTCCCAATTTGGGTTTTGGGTCAAAATTAGGGTTTACGGTTTGAATTAAGGTTTTGAGTTAAAAATAGGGTTTTGGGTCAAAAATAAGATTAGAATTAGGGTTTTGGGTCAAAATTAGGTTTTGGGTTACAAATTAGATTTTTGAGATAAAAATAAGGTTTTGGGTCAAAAATTAGGGTTTAGTTAAAATTAGGGTTTTGGGTCAAAAATAGCGCTTAGGGTTAGGATTTGGATTAGAATTAGGGTTTTGGTTTAAAATTAGGGTTAGGGTTAGAATTGAAAATTAGGGTTTGGGGTTAAAATTTGGGTATTGGGTCAAAATTAGGGTTTTGGCTCAAAATTAGAGTTTAGGGTTTGAATTAAGGTTTTGAGTTAAAAATAGGGTTTTGGGTTAAAAATAAGGTTAGAATTAGAGTTTTGGTTTAAGATTAGGGTTTCGGGTTAAAATTAGGGTTTAGTATCAGATTTAGGGTTTAAGGTTTGAAATTAGGTTTTGAGTTTAAAAATAGGGTTTTGGGTCAAAAAAGTTTTAGAATAGGGTTTTGGTTAAAATTAGGGTTTTGGGTCAAAGTGAGGGTTTTGAGTTAGAATTAGGATTTTGTGTAAAATGTTAGAATTAGGGTTTGGGTCAAAACTTGGGTTTGGGTCCAAATTTAGGTTTTAGTGTCAAAATTAGGGTTTAGGTTTTTAATTATGTTTTGAGTTAAAAATAGGGTTTTGGGTCAAAAATAAGGTTAGAATTATGGTTTTGGGTCAAAATTAGGGCTCTGGGTTAAAATTAGGGTTTGGGGTCAAAATTAGGGTTTTTGGTACAAATTAGGGTTTTGAGTTAAAAATAGGTTTTTGGGTCAAAATTAGGGTTTTGGGTTAAAATTAGGGTTTGGGGTCAAAATTAGTGCTTAGGGTTTGAATTTGAGTTAGAATTAGGGTTTTGGTTTAAAATTAAGGTTTTGGGTCAAAATTTGGGTTCTGGGTCAGATTTAGGGTTAAGGTCAAAATTAGGGTTTTGTGTTTGAAGTAGGGTTTTGGGTCAAAAATAGGGTTAGAATTAGGGTTTTTGTCAAAATTAGGGCATTGGGTTACAATTAGGGTTTAGTATCAAAATTAGGGTTTAGGGTTTGAATTAGGGTTTTGAGTTAAAAATAGGATTTTGGGGCAAAATCAGGGCTTTGCGTTAAAATTAAGGTTATGGGTCAAAATTAGTGCTTAGGGTTAGAATTTGGGTTTTGGTTTAAAATTCGGGTTTTGGTCAAAATTAGGGTTCCGGGTCGGATTTAGGGTTTAGTGTCCAAATTAGGGTTTAGGGTTTGAATTAGGTTTTGAGTTAAAAATAGGGTTTTGTGTCAAAAATAAGGTTAGAATTAGGGTTTTGTGTCAAAATTAGGGCTCTGGGTTAAAATTAGGGTTTTGGGTCAAAATTAGGGTTTTTGGTACAAATTAGGGTTTTGAGTTAAAAATAGGTTTTTGGGTCAAAAATAGGGTTAGAATTAGGGTTTTGGGTTAAAATTAGGGTTTTGGCTCAAAATTAGAGTTTGGGTTAGGGTTAGGTTTTGAGTTAGAATTAGGGTTTTGGGTTAAAAATAGGGTTTAGGGTTTTGGTTTAAAATTAGGGGGTTTTTAGGGTTTAGGTCGGATTTAGGGTTTTGGGTTTGAACTAGGGTTTTGGGTCAAAAATAGGGTTAGAATTAGGGTTTTTGTCAAAATTAGGGTTTGGGTTAAAATTAGGGTTTTGTATCAAAATTAGTGTTTAGGGTTTGAATTAGGGTTTTGAGTTAAAAATAGGGTTTTGGGTCAAAATTTGGGTTTTGAGTTAAAATTATGTTTTGGGTCAAAATTAGCGCTTTGGGTTAGAATTAGGGTTAGAATTAGGGTTTTGGTTTAAAATTAGGGTTTCTGGTCAAAATTAGGGTTTGAGTTAAATTTAGGGTTAGGGTCAAAATTAGGGTTTTGGGTTTGAATTAGGGTTTTATGTCAAAAAGGGTTAAAATTAGGTTTTTTTGTCAAAATTAGAGCTTTGAGTTAAAATTAGGGTTTAGTATCAAAATTAGGGTTTAGGTTTTGAAATAGGGTTTTGGGTCAAAAATAAGGTTAGAATTAGGGTTTGGGGTTAAAATTTGGGTTTTGGGTCCAAATTAGGGTTTTGGCTCAAAATTAGAGTTTAGGGTTTGAATTAAGGTTTTGAGTTAAAAATAGGGTTTTGGGTTAAAAATAGGGTTAGAATTAGGGTTTTTGTTTAAAATTAGGGTTTCGGGTTAAAATTACAGTTCTGGGTCGGATTTAGGGTTTAAGGTTTGAAATTGGGTTTTGAGTTAAAAACATGGTTTTGGGTCAAAAATAGTTTTAGAATTAGGGTTTTCGTTAAAATTTGGGTTATGGGTCAAAATTAGGGTTTGGGTCAAATTAGGGTTTTGAGTTAGAAATAGGATTTTGTGTCAAAATAGGGTTAGAATTAGGGTTAAGGTCAAAATTGGGTTTTGGGTCAAAATTTGGGTTTTGGGTTCAAATTTGGGTTTTGGGTCAAAATTAGGGTTTTGGTTCGAATTAAGGTTTTGAGTTAAAAATAGGATTTTGGGTCAAAAATAAGATTAGAATTAGGGTTTTGGGTCAAAATTAGGGTTTTCGGTCAAAATTAGATTTTTGAGATAAAAATAGGTTTTGGGTCAAAATTAGGGTTTTAGAATTAGGGTTTTGGGTTAAAATTAGCGCTTAGGGTTAGAATTTGGATTAGAATTAGGGTTTTGGTTTAAAATTAGGGTTTGGTCAAAATTAGGGTTTTGAGTTAAAATTTGGGCATTGGGTCCAAATTAGGGTTTTGGCTCAAAATTAGAGTTTAGGGTTTGAATTAAGGTTTTGAGTTAAAAATAGGGTTTTGGGTTAAAAATAAGGTTAGAATTAGGGTTCTGGGTAAAAATTAGGGTTTAGGGTCAAAATTAGGGTTTAGGTTAGGATTTAGGGTTTAAGGTTTGAAATTGGGTTTCGGTTTAAAACATGGTTTTGGGTCAAAATAGTTTTAGAATTAGGGTTTTGGTTAAAATTTGGGTTATGGGTCAAAATTAGGTTTTTGGGTCAAATGAGGGTTTTGAGTTAGCAATAGGATTTTGTGTCAAAATATGGTTAGAATTAGGGTTATGGGTCAAAATTGGGGTTTTGGGTCAAAATTAGGGTTTTGGGTCCAAATTTGGGTTTTGGGTCAAAATTAGGGTTTAGGGTTTGAATTATGGTTTTGAGTTAAAAATAGGGTTTTGGGTCAAAAATAAGATTAGAATTAGGGTTTTGGGTCAAAATACGGGTTTAGGGTTACAAATTAGTTTTTGAGATAAATAGGGTTTTGGGTCAAAAATAGGGTTAGAATTAGGGTTTTGGGTTAAAATAAGCGTTTAGGGTTAGAATTTGGATTAGAATTAGGGTTTTGGTTTGAAATTAGGGTTTTCGGTCAAAATTAGGGTTTGGGGTTAAAATTTTGGGTATTGGGTCCAAATTAGGGTTTTGGCTCAAAATTAGGTTTATGGTTTGAATTTGGGTTTTAAGTTAAAAATAGGGTTTTGGGTTAAAAATAAGGTTAGAATTAAGGTTTTGGATTAAAATTAGGGTTTTGGGTTAAATTTAGGGTTTTGGTCGGATTTAGGGTTTAAGGTTTGAATTAAGGTTTTTGAGTTTAAAAATAGGGTTTTGGGTCAAAAATAATTTTAGAATTAGGGTTTTGGGTTAAAATTAGGGTTTTGGGTCAAATGAGGGTTTTGAGTTAGAAATAGGTTTTTGTGTCAAAATAGGGTTAGAATTAGGGTTTTGGGTCAAAACTTCGGTTTTGAGTCCAAATTTGGGTTTTGGGTCAAAATTAGGGTTTGGGTTTGAATTAAGGTTTTGAGTTAAAAATAGGGTTTATGGTCAAAATTAGGGTTTGAATTAGGGTTTTCTGTCAAAATTTGGGTTTTGGGTTAAAATTTGGGTTTTTGGTCCAAATTAGGGTTTTGGGTTAAAAATAGGGTTTTTGGTCAAAAATAGGGTTAGAATTAGGGTTTTGGGTCAAAATTAGTGTTCTGAGTCAAAATTAGGGCTTTGGGTTAGAATTTGGGTTTTGGTTTAAAATTAGGGTTTCGGGTCAAAAGGTTTAGAATTAGGTTTTTCGGTAAATTTAGGGTTAGGGTCAAAATTAGGGTTTTGGGTTTGAGGTAGGGTTTTGGGTCAAAAATAGGGTTAGAATTAGGGTTTTTTTTAATCAAAATTAGGGCTTTAGGTTACAATTAGTGTTTAGTATCAAAATTAGGGTTGAGGGTTTGAATTAGGGTTTTGAGTTAAAAATAGGATTTTGGGTCAAAATAAGGGCTTTGGGTTAAAATTAGGGTTTTGGTTTAAAATTAGGGTTTCGGGTGAAAATTAGGGTTCTGGGTTAAAATTAGGGTTTGGGTCAAAATTGGGGTTTGGGTCGGATTTAGGGTTTAGTGTAAAAATTAGGTTTTAGGGTTTGAATTGGGTTTTGAGTTTAAAATAGGATTTTGGGTCAAAAATACGGTTAGAATTAGGGTTTTGTGTCAAAATTAGGTTTTGGGTTAAAATTAGGGTTTTGGGTCAAAATTAGGGTTTTGGTACAAATTAGGTTTTTAGTTAAAAATAGGTTTTGGGTCAAAAATAGGGTTAGAATTAGGGTTTTGGGTTAAAATTAGGGTTTTGGGTCAAAGGTTTTGAGTTAGATAGGGTTAAAATAGGGTTGAGTTAGGATTGGGGTCTTTAGGTTTTGGGTCAAAATTAGGGTTTTGGGTCAAAATTAGGGTTCTGGGTTCGATTTAGGGTTTGGAGTTAAAAATAGGGTTTTGGGTCAAAAATAAGGTTAGAATTAGGGTTTTTGTCAAAATTAGGGCATTGGGTTAAAATTAGGTTTTGTGTCAAAATTAGGGTTTAGGGTTTGAATTAGGGTTTTGAGTTAAAAATAGGATTTTGGGTCAAAAATTTGGGCTTAGGGTTTAAAATTATGTTTCTGGGTCAAAATTAGCGCTTAGGGTTAGAATTTGGGTTAGAATTAGGGTTTTGGTTTAAAATTAGGGTTTCGGGTCAAAATTAGGGTTCTGGGTCAGATTTAGGGTTAGGGTCAAAATTAGGGTTTTGGGTTTGAAGTAGGGTTTTAGGTCAAAAAGAGGGTTAGCATTAGGTTTTTTTGTCAAAATTAGGGCTTTGGGTTACAATTAGGGTTTAGTATCAAAATTAGGGTTTAGGGTTTGAATTAGGGTTTTGGGTCAAAAATAAGGTTACAATTAGGGTTTGGGGTTAAAATCTGGGTATTGGGTCCAAATTAGGGTTTTGGCTCAAAATTAGAGTTTAGGGTTAGAATTAAGGTTTTGAGTTAAAAATAGGGTTTTGGGTTAAAAATAGGGTTAGAATTAGGGTTTTGGTTTAAAATTAGGGTTTCGGGTTAAAATTAGGGTTATAGGTCGGATTTAGAGTTTAAGGTTTGAAATTGGGTTGTCAGTTTAAAACATGGTTTTGGGTCAAAAATAGTTTTAGAATTAGAGTTTTCGTTAAAATTTGGGTTATGGGTCAAAATTAGGTTTTTGGGTCAAATGAGGGTTTTGAGTTAGAAACAGGATTTTGTGTCAAAATAGGGTTAGAATTAGGGTTTGGGTAAAAACTTGGGTTTTGGGTCTAAATTTGGGTTTTGGGTCCAAATTTGGGTTTACGGTTTGAATTAAGGTTTTTAGTTAAAAATAGGGTTTTGGGTCAAAAAATAAGGTTAGAATTAGGGTTTTGGGTCAAAATAAGGGTTTTCGGTACAAATTAGATTTTTGAGTTAAAAATAGGTTTTTGGGTCAAAAATAGGGTTAGAATTAGGGTTTTGGGTTAAAATTAGGGTTCTGGGTCAAAATTAGCGCTTAGGGTTAGAATTTGGGTTAGAATTAGGGTTTTGGTTTAAAATTAGGGTTTCGGGTCAAAATTAGGGTTTGGGGTTAAAATTTGGGTATTGGGTCCAAATTAGGGTTTTGGCTCAAAATTAGAGTTTAGGGTTTGAATTAAGGTTTTGAGTTAAAAATAGGGTTTTGGGTTAAAAATAAGGTTAGAATTAGGGTTTTGGTTTAAAATTAGGGTTTTGGGTCAAAATTAGGGTTCTGGATCGGATTTAGGGTTTAAGGTTTGAAATTGGGTTGTCAGTTTAAAACAGGGTTTTGGGTCAAAAATAGTTTTAGAATTAGGTTTTTCGTTAAAATTAGGTTTTTGGGTCAAATGAGGGTTTTGAGTTAGAAATAGGATTTTGTGTCAAAATATGGTTAGAATTAGGGTTTGGATCAAAACTTGGGTTTTGGGTCAAAAGTTCGGTTTTGGGTCAAAGTTAGGGTTTACGGTTTGAATTAAGGTTTTGAGTTAAAAATAGGGTTTTGGGCCAAAAATAAGGTTAGAATTAAGGTTTTGGGTCAAAATAAGGGCACTTTGTTAAAATTAGGTTGTGGAGTCAAAATTAGGGTTTTTGGTACAAATTAGGGTTTTGAGTTAAAAATAGGTTTTTGGGTCAAAAATAGGGTTAGAATTAGGGTTTTGGGTTAAAATTAGGGTTCTGGGTCAAAATTAGCGCTTAGGGTTAGAATTTGAGTTAGAATTAGGGTTTTGGTTTAAAATTAGGGTTTCGGGTCAAAATTAGGGTTCTGGGTCAGATTTAGGGTTAGGGTCAAAATTAGGGTTTTGTGTTTGAAGTTGGGTTTTGGGTCAAAAATAGGGTTAGAATTAGGGTTTTTGTCAAAATTAGGGCATTGGGTTACAATTAGGGTTTAGGGTTTGAATTAGACTTTTGAGTGAAAAATAGGAATTTGGGTCAAAATTAGGGCTTTGGGTTAAAATTATGGTTCTGGGTCAAAATTAGCGCTTAGGGTTAGAATTTGGGTTAGAATTAGGGTTTTGGTTTAAAATTAGGGTTTCGGGTCAAAATTAGGGTTCTGGGTCAGATTTAGGGTTTGGGTCAAAATTAGGGTTTTGGGTTTGAAGTAGGGTTTTAGGTCAAAAAGAGGGTTAGAATTAGGTTTTTTTGTCAAAATTAGGGCTTTGGGTTACAATTAGGGTTTAGTATCAAAATTAGGGTTTAGTGTTTGAATTAGGGTTTTGGGTCAAAAATAAGGTTAGAATTAGGGTTTGAGGTTAAAATCTGGGTATTAGGTCCAAATTAGGGTTTTGGCTGAAAATTAGAGTTTAGGGTTAGAATTAAGGTTGAGTTAAAAATAGGGTTTTGGGTTAAAAATAGGGTTAGAATTAGTGTTTTGGTTTTAAATTAGGGTTTCGGGTTTATATTAGGGTTCGGCCTGATTTAGGGTTTAAGGTTTGAAATTGGGTTGTCAGTTTAAAACATGGTTTTGGGTCAAAAATAGTTTTAGAATTAGGGTTTTCGTTAAAATTTGGGTTATGGTCAAAATTAGGTTTTTGGGTCAAATGAGAGTTTTGAGTTAGAAATAGGATTTTGTGTCAAAATAGGGTTAGAATTAGGGTTTGGGTAAAAACTTGGGTTTTGGGTCCAAATTTGGGTTTTGGGTCAAAATTTGGGTTTACTGGTTTTGAATTAAGGTTTTGAGTTAAAAATAGGGTTTTGGGTCAAAAATAAGGTTAGAATTAGGGTTTTGGGTCAAAATAA
>JAUPTC010001551.1:0-23589 GCA_030762895.1 Sophora flavescens
ATGTATTTTTATATTTTTCCTTGATTTATCTTATATTATCCTTGAAAAAAATATTAAATAATTTTATCTTATAAATATGATTAAAAAATATTTGATCTTAATAAATTTAAAAGTAGACAGATTTATGAAGTGAATTAAATAAGATTTATATTTCTTTCTGAATTTATGAAGTGAATTAAACAAAAATCTGATTGTTTGATCCTAATAGGGCAAATGAATTTGTTTAGGTCATATACGACCTAACTAGAGCCAATTTGTACTTTTCATGCATAAAGGAGCCCCCAGTGGACTTGTTCGATCCTAATAGAGCCCCGAATCGACTTGGTAGGACCTAATTGGGCGATTGCCGTCTGGCCAATTAGCCTTCTTTGAATGCTAATGGATGCGATAGACACATTTTGATCACAATAGTCTTAAGAATGGACTTTTTAGGTCATATCGACCTAAGCGAGCCAATTGTACTTCTTTGATTCAAATGGAGCCCAAATGGACTTGTTTGATCCTAATAAGGAGCGGAAATGGGCTGTTTGAGTCATATGGGACTTAATAGGCGATTTTTACTTTTAAGACATAATGGACCCCAAAGCGGACTTGTTTGATCCCAATTGAAGCCCCGGAATCATTAGCGATTATTCGTAATTGCTAATCTGATCAATTGCCTTTGCTAATAGACTCGTGGACATTTGTATAAATGCTAATGGATTTTTCAGTATATCACGACTAAGGGTGCATGTTATTTCAAATATTAATGGATAATGGAACATTCAATTAATGAGGTAATCGTTTATTTTCAGGCCATACTCCAGGACTATGCTATTTTACACCCAGAGCAACGATTTAACGACATTATTAATGCCATGGGTTTGTTTTGTCTATCGAAGCCAAAATGGACTTTTTGATATTTTAATTTTATTAATTTGTTGTTATTCTTTGATCTAGTGAAGCCGAAATGGACTAGTTCAATCTAATAAGCCCAATCATAATTTGTAAGACCTAGGTGAGTAAATTACCCGATCGGCCCAGGTGAACTTCAATTCTAATGAAGCTATTGGACTTGTTTGATCCCAATAGAGGCACAAATGAACATTGGTTATACGACTTAACTTGGGCCAATTTGTATGATGATTCTAGTCCCAAATGGTGGTTTTGATCCTAATAAAGCCCAATTGACTTGTTGGACCGAATTGGGTGGGTACCCCGATGTTGAATTGAGCCTATGGTCCTAATGAAGCTAAATGGACTTGTTTGATCCAATAGAGCGGATCGACTTTCTGGGTCATTTTCGACCTCTTGGGCCAATTTACTTCTTTGGTCATAATGAAGCCTAAATGGGTGGTTTGATCTATTAGATGGATTTGACTTGTTAGGACCTAGTGTTCTAATTACCCAAATCGGCCCATTGAACTTCTATGGTCACAATGAAGCCTAAATGGACTTGTTTGGTCTAATAGAGAGAGTAGCTTTTTAGGTGTATACGACCTAGCGTGGGCAATTGTACTTCTTTGATCCTAGTGGGCCCAGATGAATTTGGTTCCAGTCCTAGTAGGCCCAATTCGACTTGTTGGGACTAGTGGGCCATTGCCCGTCGGCCCAATTGAACTATAGTCCTAATTAGGCCTAAATGAACATTTGATCCCTAATAGAAACCCCAAATCGACTTTTTGGGTCATATACGACCTAAGCTGGTCAACTTGTACCTTGAGCTGTTAATAAGTTAGTGTTTAGATAAATTAGAATGTGTGTTTGAATTAAAATAGTAATTAAATTACTCTCTTCAAATTATTTTGTGGAGTGGGTGTATGACACTGATGACAGCGCCTTTGCTAAACCAAATAATTTACGTTATTGTCTATTATTACCAGTCTGAGAGAGAAAAATGTTTTAAATAATATGATTGAGAAAAACATTTTCATGGTATATATCCTATTTAGTTTTTTTTTTTTGATTAAAAATGTTTTGGTTTGACATTAATCGAAGATTAATTTTAGACAGAACTATTTCTTAGTTGATCGGTTTAGTTATTAATCTTTGCTCAAATTTGAATTCCGAAATCATATATTTATCAATCTTTATTTATTATGGAATTAAGTAAGTTAGATCCCACGTCTTTATGTGACCTTGTTTTAGTTCTGACTGTTTAGCAGGTTAAAATATAATTACACATATGATTAATTATTTTATTTGGATGTTTATGTTAATTTTGTTATATGGTTTAGTTTGAGTAATTAAATTACTCTCTTCCAAATTATTTTATTGGAGTGCGTTAGCCTTGAAACATTTAATTGAATGCACAGTAACTGAAGCCGATAAGTTACATTATTGTCACCTAAATTATACCAGTCTGAGAAAAATATTTTAAATAATATGTTTAAGAAAAACATTTTCATATTTCATTCCAATTTAATTTTTTAAGTTGAAAATAGTGGTTTGACCTTAATTTGGGGATTAAATTTTGGACCAGTATTTTCTTAGTTGATGAGTTCAACTCGTAATCTTTACTATCTAAATTGAATTTTGAAATTATATGAACATCAACCTTTATTTTTTATAGATTCAAAGTAAAAACATATTTATTTTGGAAGCAATATTTTATGTTGAAGAACTTTATACCTATTTACTAAATAATTACTTAAAGACTACAAGTTTCTCTTTTCCTATATAACTTTCTCGACGCCACTCCCTACCTTCACTTTCTTTTCTTCTCTGCTTTCTCCCTTTTCTCTTTCTTTCTTTTCTCCTTTTCTCTTTCTTTCTTTTTCTTCTTCTTTTTTCTTTCTTTCTTCTTCTTTAGTCTCCTTCTTACTTTCTTTTTTTTCTTCTCCTCGACTCCTTCTTCTTATCTCCCAAGCCTTATATTTCCTTCTTCATTCAGTCCGACCCGCGCTGCTGGAAGCTCAAGCCGTCGCCAATCACTTTCATCGGCCGAGAGAAGCGCGACCTCCCCGCGTGTGCTTCAAGCCTTCGAAGCGCGCGTCGTGGCTCGCCCACAAGCTGGCGGTTTTGTGGTGGTTTCCTATGAGTTCCTTCCAACCTCCTCCTTCTTATTTCCTTTGGCCTTACTCTATCTCTTTTTGGTGTTCACGGAAAGTGACGCCACCACGACCAGTGCGCGCGCATCAATACCAGCACCACCACCATAAGCTTGCGCTTCTTCCTTGGGTAAGTGGTTTCTCCTTCCTTTGCTCGATTCAAAACCACCAAATTGATTTGAGCCTAACCCTAGGTTTTTGTTATTTAGTTCTCAAAATCAATAATTAGTGTTTTACGAGTGGGAGCATGATTAAGTGCGCCCCAAATTGATTTTGAAACCTAACCCTAGGTTTTGAGGATGAGTGTAATGATTGTCTTAGAGGATTGAGTAAATCATAAGATTATGTTGAGATACGAGGATGTTGACTATTTTTAAAGGAGTCGATTGAAAATGATTGTGAAAATCTCTAACGCTAAACGTGCTTGGGGCTAATTGCGGAGGTTTTAAAGTAAATGTCGCGAGAAGTAGCGGGGTGTGTTAAATCTGGTGAGACATTGAGAATATATCCTCTTTGAGAACATAACAAGATGTAAGTAAGTTTGTTAGCTTCCTTATTGACATTTTGACTATTTCTTCAAAATTAATTTTTTGTAACTAGTGCCGATATATGTGTTTCTAATTTAATTATGCGAGAAATTTGATTCATCTCCTTTGCATTATTGGTCAAGGAGCTTGGTGGATGTGGAGCCGGAAGGCAGATCGGGTGCAATCCAATAGTTACTACTAACACATTTTTGAATCACGCTGACTACACTCTTATCTAGGTATACAAAGAATTTCATCCTCCTTTTTTGGAAATAGTTTTTCGATGCGATTAGAATTATAGATAAATTTTATAAATATCTAGCTGCCGGGAGATCTTTGGGTGTACTTTATGTTATTAGGGGACATGATTTAGTTTTAGTTGCTTGCCTTGTATGAGTTAACGATGTGTAGTGTACATTCAGGCCATGTTTTTACTCACGATATGTTTTGTACTATTTGAAGATTCATTATCGATGGATAATGTTTGTTATAATTACAGCACTTTGTTTCCAACCTTTTTCCTCTCTTATTCAGAATCTTTGTTTCTTTAATCTTTATCAAATTTAAAGATTTAATATTAGTTGTTTGTGTGTCGTTTGTTTTTGTGTGGCTGTGTAGTGGAAATAATGTTAGTTCTTTTAGGTATCTAATACTCTTGTATTCATGATTTTTGTTGCTTCAACATTTATTATCTTTAGAACTAAAATTAGTGTATGTAGGCACCAGGAATTATGAGCGGACATGAGTTAGATAAAGATTCTGACATTTGGTTTGCTAGCAATAAAGATCCAAACAATTTGAGGGTTTCTGGGAAAAATCTCTTGATAATTTTTGTTATTTATTGCTACGCTAGTAGCATCAATTTAAATGCCAATAATTAATAAATAGCCTTCTAATTATGCTTTTTAGTACATTATAATCTTGTGGAGATAAAATATATCCTAAGCATTTATTTTTTAATTGATAAGCAATTAGGTGCAACTTTTTCAAGCTTTATTGGAAGTACCATTGATCTTTCTTATTTGTAGCATGTATATTTGCTCGGGCCCGGTATACTACTTGATATGAATCACGTAGAGCCTTTGCAGTGTGATTCTTTTGGGGTTGAGAAATGCGATTGAACGTATGTGCAAACATTGCATTTTGTTAATTAATTGACTTGCTTGGTTGATGGAAAGAGTTCATTCTTTTTCTTGAATTGTTGGATATAAATCTTTCGGGTGTATCGTGGGGGCATCTCCCATTGATGCGAGGTCATTACACTTCTAAAGGGAAAAATGTGACCAAATTTGGAGAGAATTTGGATTCTCGGATTCCTCAACTTGTTGGTTCATTACATGACCTTCACCCAGTTCCGCAGTGGCTTGATCTTTGATAGTTTTAAAGTCATGAAACTTGGTTGTGCGACAATTGGTATTTGATTTTAGAGAAGTTGTATGTTACCAAATTTGTATTTTGTAAATAGTCAAATTCATGATTTTGTGATTGAATGTGAAACTACAAATGTTAGTGATGATTAAAATTCGGCATGCGGCTGGTATTTGTAATGTAAGTGGAGAATGATCATCACGGTCGTGATGGGCATACGGCTTTGGCCAGAAGTAACGACTTCACTTTGAATGTTGCTTCACTAAATTACATGCACGTAGTGATGGGTATCACGGCTTTGTGGTAATGATTGCCTTAGAAGAGTGGACTCAGTTTGACATGTCCGGTAAGTGAAAATGATTACGACTTTTCTTCGTCTTAGGGAAATCCGTCCCAGTCAGTCAGAAAACAAAAATAAATCAGTCAGAAAAATAACCCAACAAAATCCAACCCAGTCCCAAATCAGATAAAGAAAACAAAATAAATATGTACGAAATCCTCAGAAAAATAACCAACAAAATCACAGCATCAGTCCCAAATCCGTCGAAAACAAAAATAAATCAAATCAAATCCGTCAAAAATAACCCAATCCGGATTTCCATGTTGTCCATATTCTCTCGAAATCAATTAGTAAATATTTTAGGAACGATTTGGGAAGAGTTTTATAATTCCCACGAGGCTACCGGACGGGTGTCATTGTCAAAATCAGTCAGAAATTTGTCAATTTCAGTAGAAACCTCACAAAATCCGTCAGAAAAGATGGATTTCTAGTAGTGTTAGGGACCTAATTGAACATTTATATAATTTTAGGTACCCAATTAAATTTTTAGTTGGGGACTCCAATTAAAAATTTTATATAAATTGAGAGACCTAATTTAATTTTTTTTTAGTTTAGGGACCTAGTTAAAAATTGGCAAATAGTTTAGGGGCCAGGCTCGATAGTTAAGCCTTAATATTTTAATAAACTAATATATCCCATGTCGGCATTTTTTCCGTATATGGATAACTCTAACTACGTCTTTCTAAATTAATAAAAATAAAAATGCGAAGTCAATAAATTTGTTATAACATTTAAATAATCGTATAAGTTAAATTCATAAGTGCTCATAAAATTTAGTCATAGAAAGTGCTAATAAAATGAAAAGAATAAAATATATATAAAAACATCACATTTAAGATGCACTAATCCAATGTAGGAAGTGTGTCCCCTTTTTTTTATTGAGGGAAAAAAAAATTTAGATTGGGGGAAGGCTCGCTTGCCCTGCGAGTCGGGGAATACCACCAGCCTACGATGATTTATAGTGGAATTTATATATTACCTACCAGCATGAGAGATCTAGGAATGCGTAGGAAGTGTCTCCCCTAAATCCCTAATGAAGGGATTTAGTTCATGAAAAATAAATAAATAAAATAATAAAAACAACACCTCTTAGACACCTAATCCAATGTAGGAAGTGTATCCTTAAAATCACCTACGTAAGGATTTAGTATACATAAAAGTTATTCAAAAAAAATTATTATTTAACAAACTAAAAAGAAATAAGCATTCTTGTTAAAATACTCTTATTATATATAGGTACAATAAGACTATTTCAGCTATCATAGAATATTTTAACAAGATTGTTGATTTATGAAGATTGCTTATTTTATTTTTAATTTGAGTACGATGAGAATATTTACGATCTAACGCCATGTATACTAAATCCCCTTCATAAATGATTTAATGGACACGCTTCCCACATTGAATTCATCTTAAAGGTGATGTTTTTATTTATTTTATTCTTTTCACTTTATGAGAACTTAATAATTTAACTTATACAATTATTTAAATGTTATAACAAATTTATTGACTTAGCATTTTATTTTTATTAATTTAGAAAGGAAGGCGTAGTTAGAGTTATCCATATACGAAAAAATGTCAAAATAATGTATATTAGTTTAATAAAATATTAAACATATCAAAAAATATATATCTATATATTGGTATATTGAGAGTAGTGTATGATGTGTATGAAGTGAGAGTAGTGTGTTAGTGTAGGTACATGGATGACTCTAACCATTAGATCAATATAAATAATGAAGATTAAAATGTAACTGCAATATTTCACTATTTTAAATATCACTAATAAATATAAATATTTTTATAAATTTATATGAGTATAATAAAAAATTATTTTAAATAAATTTAGATAACCACTCAATCCTACTAGAATGAAGGAAGCTAAGATTAAAATTTAGGTTGGAATGTCGGGCGAGACTGACGTGAATTCCTTTGGCGAGGTATAAAAATCTTTGTTCAAAAGACCTAATTTAATTAGTGAGGAAAGACTTAAGATTATTATTTTATTTTCTACAATTCAGTATTTTTAGAATTATTTCGGAAAAAAAAATTTACGTTTTTCGAACGAAACACGTGTCGGGTAGGCGACGGAGGGGATTTTGGAGTTTCCAAGAGCCGATAGAAGGTTTATCTTAGGATTTTGAGATGATTCAAGGGGATGAATCACATTCCCTAAGTCTAGAAGTTTTCGGGGTTAAAGTAAAAATTTAGGAATTTTCAAGCTAAGTCCCAGAACTTTCCATTAATTACCCTTTTGTCCCTAAGTTAGTTTCTAAGTTTTTCAAGTGAATTGGGCTACAATCCTTATTCCCAATCTCTAATGGACGTGGATATGAAGCCCAAAATTTCCTATTTCATGAATTGATTCCTTAAAAGCCTATTTGAAGCTATCTGAGTTTCCTATGTCAAACTTAATGCTTAAATCATTAAGTGGGCCCCACAAAAATGAATCCAAGCCCAAATTTACCAAGCCCATGTGCAAGCCCATGAGGATTGAAGGCTGCCCTCATTTGTTGGATGAACCAAGATTTTCTAGAATGTTCTACATTCTTCCACTTTGTTCTTCGACATTCTTTAATCTTCTCAAACATTCTTGATTTGTCTTAAAAGATCCATGACAAAAATCAGCCCAAGTTAGTCAAGATAAGCTCACATTAAATGTGGCAAAAGGTCATCATGACAATTTATTGGGAAATTGCAAACAAGCCTTAAACTTTTGGAATCTTTGCAAAATGGTCCCTAGGAAGTATTTGCATTTCAATCCTTTTAGCAAGACAACTCATCCTACTATATCTTTCTAAAAAAGTGGGCAAGCAAGCTCTCTATAAATACCTTCTCTCACTTTTCACTTAGTTTCTATTGTCATTTGTTCAAAAACCCTAAAGTTATAAGTCTTTTAGTGATAGATTTGTGAAGCAAGTTTCTTGGATTTCCTTTGTCATTGATTTTCAAGAGTAAATCCTAATCTTCTTCCTTAATCATGCCTGTGTTCTTTAGCAAGTTTCTTGATTCAAAGTTTGTTTCATAGTTGTTCATCTTTTTCAAGTTTCTAAGCCTTGAACTTTGAAAAGTCATAATAAATTCTAGAAAATCTCATGATGATGAAACTACTTTCTATCTTCTTGATATCATGCATATTATCTAAATCCAAGAGCATGATGTAATCAAAAATTTCTTTCCTAAAAACCTAGCCTTGGCGAATCTATCAAAGTAGGTTTGGTAGAGTTTTGTTCATGTGTTGTCATGTATGATCATGTATTCTATATGGCATGTATGTCTACACACTCAAATCCATGTTAGTTTCTTAAAATGAAAATCTTTGCTCAAAAATCTCTATGTTGGCCGAACCTAGGTTGGTGAGATTTGGACTTTTGTCAAAGTTTTCATTAATGATCTTGTTAATCAAGCTATTAGTATGTATGCTTAATAAATCCAAGTTGGTTTATTAAATTAAAAACCCCAGCTACGTGAACATGTTGAGGTAGAATCCTTATATAAAAGAGTTAGGAAGTTTCGAGTTTCAAAGTTAGTTGTTTAGTCACTAATCTATGATTTAGGTTAATCAAGGATCATTAATCCATGACTTAATCATGATTAGAAGTTTTAGTCATTCAAAAACCTAGAAAGTCGTGACTATGTATTAGGGTTTAGAATGTTTTAGTTTCTTTAATTGTAACTATTTGATTGTAATGGTTGAAGGTTAAGTGAGTACGACGTTTAAGTGGTAACCGAACTTCAGAAGGAATCGATAAGTTCATGAAAGTCTTCAAGAGGTAAGGGGAACACCGAGGATTTATTTGATGGCTATATGCTATCCAAGTGTTTGTTTGTAATTATTTGTTTATTAGTATTTATTTAAGTTGTTTAATGTTGTGTTATTTGTATCTATGTGGTTTTAATTGCGTTTAATTATTTATTTGTAATTATATTGTACTCTTGTGATGCATGATCTCTGAAATATCGTGATATAATTAGTTTGGTTGATGTGTGAGAAGCGACGGTGGTCGATTGCACAATTAAGTTAATCGGATAAAAGCTTTAAGAAGCATCGAAAATTATATTCAATGTTTTAACGGCAAAATATTGTATATAATATTAAAGGAATTTATTTTGAGAAAAATAAGAAGTTTTGAAAAATATTATTATTTTAATAATTTATTTACGAAAAAGTGAATGTTGAGTCAATGATGGTTAGCGTGAAAATATTTTAGCACTACTAATTTTTACGTAAGAAATTCCGGAATATTACAAAATATTCTTTTGTGAAATTAATTGGTGAAAATAAGTTAATCATGATTTTAGAAAATTAAGTATAAAATCTAAGTTTTGGCTTAAAAGCCTTAAAAAATAATATTTGAGCGGCAAATTTGGAAAAGTGTAGACGGCAAGTATTTTTTCAAGCAATGAGTGCATATTTTGAAGAAATTAAACCTCAAGTGACTCATTGGTTTGTCAAAACTAAGTTTTATTATTTAATAATTTTATTAATGAATTTCCAATTTGGAAAAGAATTTACGAAAAAAGTTAATTCAACGGTGTTAAAAGTGGTGTGGAACTTATGCTAGAGGCATCGGGGTACTAAGGTTACGTATTGTGATGGACTCGGGGTCATTTTGGACTTTGAGGCTAGTACACGTATCGTGGGGTATACCGTGTTGAAACATTGAAGATGTTTTCTAGTACCCACGAACCTAAGGCCGGTGCATCGGTCGAGAGGTGTCATGATTGAGCACTTTCGGTTGTGAGGTCTGTGTTGTAATAAAAGTTTTAACAATGTTTTAAAACTATGTGAGTAAGTAAGCCATTTTGAGCTTGGCAAAAGAAAGATTGAACACAAAGAAAAGAGCGAAACAAAAGTATTTTTGCATGCATCGTGGACGTACTGCGGTTCGATGCAATAATTACTAAGCGGCGAAGAGTAGTTCATTGCATTTTCTCATGTGCCTAGTGAGGACATTTGAGACCCCATCTTCGTTGATATTGGTGCCACGAGTGTGGGCCAGTAGCAATGGGTTTGGCTGCGTGCCTGGCCTTGTGTGCCTATGTGGATGGGAATAGGCGGTGTGCCTATTGGCGTGTGCCAAGTTAACCACACTCGGTGTGCCTAGTGGCGATGTGCCAAGTTGCTTGAGTGTGGCTATGGGCTTGATCAACTCATTATATGTTGGGATATCTCATGAGATTAGGGCGAAAATTAGATGATGAATATGAAGTGTCATGCATAATTTTTCAAATCGATGATGTTTGGGTTGTTGAACCCATCGATAAAAGCTGTTTTGTTATAAAAGTTTGTATTTGGTAAATGTTGATATGTTTATGTGGTGGCTAGTATGTAGTTATTGGTAAGATCCATGTATTGGTTTCTCACTCTTACATGTTCAAATGAACCGGATATACCTTTGGTGCAATCGAGGTTGAGCGATCATGTTTGATCGTGCGGTTATGCGGTGGTGCCGGGGAGATTAACCTTTGGGCACTCGGCGCCACCTACCATGGCCGAGTAGAGAAATTATGGCACGATAGAGGAAGGACCCACAGTAGAGAATTCATGTAGTGGAGAGCGGTGAGGTATTTCTACCTCGGTTTAGCTATACTGCGGTACTTGGAAGAGCACGGATTGATGGATCCATTACCTCAACCGCATCCTCTTGAGATAATGGGACTGAGGAACCTCTGCTGAAGTGGAGTTAGATGAGGGGAGGAAGATCGGGAGGAATACATTGAGGCGATCTTGAGTTTCACCCTCTGCGGTTGATGATGAGGATTCTTCGGATGGCCGGCGTGAGCGAGGCATCATCGCCAGTTAAGTCGGTGGTAGGCGGGGTTGATCATCGGGATCTTCCCGATAGGTTTTAGTAGCTTGACCATCTATAGGTATAGTTAAGGGTAGTGAGCCTTAACGATTTTGATCCGGCCACAAGGCCATAAGTTTTGAATATGGTTTTGAACTAATCGTTCTTGATGTGTATATGTCTTTATTTTCTTTGCTTAGTTTGATGGAGAATAGCCTAGGCTTATGAGGGGCTCTTTTGTTATCTCTGTTTAGGTAATGTGTATTTAAAAGGTGATGTATATATATGTTGTATGTTTACAATGATTCTATGTTTAAAAGAAGAAGAAAAAAATTCAACACTATTTTCGTAAAGGAAGCGTTTACTTCAAAAATAGATTTTAGAAAGTAACCAGCGTTTAATAATTTAATTTCCGTTCTTGGGTAACAATGTGATGACCCTAGACTAGGGTGTTGCAAAAAATCTTTTTTGGCTTAAAAAAAAGTGATTCTCCAAAAATGTTTTGATTGAAACTTTTATGTGAAATCAACTTATCTTAAAAGCTGAAATTCAACCTTTTTATATATAAATGTTCTTAATCTGCAGGAACCAAACAAGTATATAGATACAGAAATGATTTTTTTATAGAAAAATACTTTTTAAGAAATAAACCTAATCAAATGAGATCTAAAATATAAAATCGTGTTTTTTTTTAAGTGAACACATGATTATCGAATAACTTGAATATTTACATTCATGTAAGAGTGTTCACGGATCGTAAGTCGTTTGATTCACTAGAAATAAATTTGAACAAATCAAAATCAATTGATTCGATTTGGTTCGGGCTTACAATTTTTCAAGAACCCGACCTATCATAAAAGTACATGATCAAGAGGAAAAATTTCACACTTATAATATATAAAATTGCTTAGATATGAGCGTAAAAGTATCAAAAACTATTTTGTAAATATATATATATATATATATATATATATATATATATATATAGAGAGAGAGAGAGAGAGAGAGAGAGAGAGAGAGAGAGCGAGAGAGGGAGGGTGGGATTAAGCTACTCCAAGAGTAACATTAAAAAGAGTTACTCAAATCTCCACCCTTGATTTTAGTGTAATCAATGACCTACATTAATTCATGGTGGTGGGGTTAGGATAGATGCGGATATGATAAAAGAACGGGGGATAGGAGTAGGATAGGATATGAGCGAGGATAAGGCTATTATCATATCAAGCGTTTAGTGTCCACAGGATAACCAATAGAGACAGACATTATAGTTTAAGTATGAATTTTAAATTTTTTTTCGTTTTTATTTTAAATGTTTTCATCTTTTATTAGATTTTAGTTTTTTTTTATAATTTTCATTATTTAAATTATACAAAAAGACAAAATTATCCTTGTGATAAAATTACATATAATTTTTTAAAATTTTAAAATATTGTCTAACTAAAATTAATTTTTATATTTTTAAATATTCATTTTTGTTTTTACTTTACATATAGTTAAATTATTAGAATACTTTTTATATTTTACAGTTTTTAAAAATAATATAAAATAACAAAATTAGCATTGTCATAAAATAAAAATAAATTTTAAAATGAATTATTAATATTTTATTATTTTAAATATTTTATATTTTATTATACCTTTTTTGGTAACAATATTAAATTTTATTATACTTTAAATTATTATTTTATTATACTTTAATTATTTTATGTATTATATATTTTTATATTTTATTATACTTTAAATCACCTATCTATTTGTTACCAGGAAAAAAATACCTTATCATATCTGTTGAGTGCTAGCCCTACCATCAGGATAAATTTTAGCTAGATGGACAAGATAGGATAAGTGGCGGGATTACCTTATCCTATCCTTTGGCTCACCAAACAACAATTTCAAGCGGGATATGATATCTTATCCTATCATATCTCTCTTATCCACGACCACCAAGCGGGCCCTTAGGGCTCGTTTGGTGGTCGAAGGACAAGATAAGCGAGATATGATAAAAGAACGAGGATAGAAGTAGGATAAGATATGAGCAAGATAAGCTGTTATCATATCCGACGTTTGGTGTCCACCAGATAACCAACCGGACAACATTATAATTTAATTATGAATTTTAAATTTTTTCGTTTTTATTCTAAATGTTTTCATCTTTTATTAGATTTTATTTTTTTTTATAATTGTCATTATTTAAAATTATACAAAAAGACAAAATTATCCTTGTGATAAAATTACATATAATTTTTAAATTTTTAAAATATTGTCTAACTAAAATTAATTTTTATATTTTTAAATATTCATTTTTTGTTTTTACTTTACATATAGTTAAATTATTAGAATACTTTTTTATATTTTACAGTTTTTTAAAATAATATAAAATAACAAAATTAGCATTGTTATAAAATAAAAATAAATTTTAAAATGAATTATTAATATTTTTATTATTTTAAATATTTTATATTTTATTATACCTTTTTTTGGTAACCATGTTAAATTTTATTATACTTTAATTATTTTATGTATTATATATTTTTATATTTTATTATACTTTAAATCACCATATCCTAGTTGTTACCACAAAAATACCTTGTCCTATCATGTTGAGTGCTAATGACCCTCCTCAGGATAGAATTTTAACCTAGATGGGCGAGGATAAGATAAGTGGCCAGGATTGCCTTATCCTATCCTCTGGCAGCTCACCAAACAGGAGTTTCAAACATGATATGATAAGCTTATCATATCTGTCTCTCTTATCCCGACCCTGGCGGGCCCTTAAGATACTAATTGATAAGTCTCGATGATAATTGAAAAAAATGTTCTGAGAATGTTGTACAGCCAACTCGAGCTCCAAAAACATTCAAAATGTGTAAGTTTAATACATATTAGTTCCTATTCAATTCGAGAACTAGTTTGTTACAATTTTATTTTGAAGAATTAATTATTTAAAAATAATCACCATTAAGTATTGTTTATGTCTATTTGTAGCTTTTTTTTAAAAAAATTACGAAAAAATATTAATCCGAAAAAATCTAAAGCAATAAATAGCTACTCGTAAAATCTATTGAACAATTATTTTAATTATTTATTATTATTATTATATAAACCAATATAGATTAGGACCTAAGAAGTACAAATTGGCCTAGTTAGGTCACATATGACCTAAAAAGTCCATTTGCGCTCTATTAGGATCAAACAAGTCCAGTTGGGATCCATTACGACGAAAGATGTACAAATTGGCGCAGTTTGGTCCTGTATGACCTAAAAAGTCCATTTGGGCTCTATTAGGATCATACAAGTCCATTAGGGCTCCATTAGGACCAAAAAATTACAATTGGGCCGATCGGGGTAATTGGCCCAATTAGGTCCTAACAAGTCGATTTGGATTCTATTAGGATCGAACAAGTCAATTTGGGTTCCATTATGGCCAAAGAAGTACAAATTGGCCTAGTTAAGTCCCATATGACCTAAAAAGTCCATTTGGGCTCTATTAGGATCAAACAAGTCCATTTGGGCTCCATTAGGACCAAAGAAGTACAAATTGGCCTAGTTAGGTGCTATATGACCTAAAAAGTCCATTTGGGCTCTATTAAGTTCAGACAAGTCCATTTGGACTCCACTAGGACGAAAGAAGTACAAAATGACCCTGTTAGGTCCTATATGAACTAAAAAGTCCATTTGGGATCTATTAGGATCAAACAAGTCCATTCGGGTCCATTAGGACCAAAGAAGTAAAATTGGGCCGATCGGGGCAATTGGCCCAATTAGGTCCTAACAAGTCAATTTGGGATCTATTAGGATCAAACAAGTCCATTTGGGCACCATTAGGACCCAAGAAGTACAAATTGGCCTTTTTAGGTCCCATATGACCTAAAAAGTCCATTTGGGCTCTATCGAGGATCAAACAAGTCCATCCGGACTCCACTAGGACAAAGAAGTACAAATTGGCCCAGTTAGGTCTATATGATCTAAAAAGTCCATTTGGGCTCTATCGAGGATCAAACAAGTCCATTTCGGCTCCATTATGACCAAGAAGTACAATTGGGCCGATCGGAAAGTGGACCAATTAGGTCCTAACAAGTCGATTTGGGCTCTATTAGGATCAAACAAGTCCATTTGGGCTCCATTATTACCAAAAAGTATAAATTGGCCCGGTTAGGTCTATATGACCTAAAAAAGTCTATTTGGGCTCTATTAGGATCATACAAGTCAATTTGGGCTCCATTAGGACCAAAGAATTACAATTGGGCGATCGGGGCAATTGGCCCAATTTGGTCCTAACAAGTTGATCTGTGCTCTATTAGGATCAAACAAGTCCATTTAGGCACCATTAGGACCAAGAAGTACAAATTGGCCTAGTTAGGTCCCCATATGACCTAAAAAGTCCGTTTGGGCTCCATTAGGACGAAAGAAGTACAAATTGACCAGTTGGGTCCCATATGACCTAAAAAGTCCATTTGTGCTCTATTAGGATCAAACAAGTCCATTTGACCTAAAAGTCCATTTGGGCTCTATTAGGATCAAACAAGTCCATTTGGGCTCGGTGGGACCAAGAAGTATAGTTGGGCCGATCGGGGCAATTGGCCCAATTAGGTCCTAACAAGTCGATTTGGCCTATATTAGGATCAAACAACTCAATAGGTGCGGGTTAAAGTGCGGGTAGCGGGTGCATGTGCGGGTTCTTAGGAACCCGAGAGGGTACTAAAGTTGCTACCCATAAAGTGCTGGTCAGGATAATTTTTCCAAACACGGATATGGGGCGGGTACTTTAGTACCCTACCAATTGCCATCCCTAAGCGGATGGCTTGACCAGATTTGACAACCCAAGTTGGCAGACTGCTTGCATTTTCAATGTACCACACACACACACACACACACACACACACACACACACACACACACATATATATATATATATATATGGGACATATCAAGTGAGATGACTCTTCATATGTGAGAGTGAGAGGGATAAATCATAGTCATTAGATCAAACCTTGAATTGTCAAGATTAAAACATAAAGTCACGTGACTTTTTTAAGTGTTCATCAAATAACTTTCAATCTTGACCATCTATGTATGGTTGTATGACCAAGATTCACCCCTCTCACTCTCATATAAGAAGAGCCCTCTCACTAGATATGGCCCACACACACACACACACACACACACACACACACACACACACACACACACACACACACACACATATAAATGATATGTTTAATATTTGGTTTAATTATTAAGTTGGTCCCTGAACTATTTGGGAATTTTCAATTAGGTCCATTAACTAAAATAATTTCTAATTAGGTCCCTGAACTTAGATAAAATTTTCAATTAGGTCCCTAATTTAAAAAGGTGACTATATAAGTAAAAAGTAATAAAATGATAGATGATGAAATTTAGGGAAAAAATATTGTTTGACATAATAATAAAATGACAAAGATGAATATGAGAGAAAAAACTAATTATTTAAAATAATAATAATAATAAAATGAAATTTTTAATTTATTGAGAAAAATTATTTTTTTAGCTTAATAATTAAATAAAAATAGATAAATTTAAGAGACAACATTTAGTTCTTGAAATGATAATAACAAAATAATAAAATATGAAATTGTGCTAGAAAATCCATGTTTTATAACAAAATATTAAGAGATTAAACTAATAAACGTCAATTAAAAAATATAAATAAAATAAAATAAACATCAATTAAAACAATTTATTATTTGAAATAATAAATAAAATAAAGAATCTAGTTAAGTTAATATCACATCTTAGTTTCATTGTCAATTTTATTTTTTTGTTATTAAATTTATTTTATTATTTATTATGTTATTTTATATTTTAATTGAGGTTTTTATTAAATTATTTAATATTTCGTAAATAATATTTTTGCTTGCTATGTCTATTGTTATTATTTTAATGTTCTTTCAAATATTGAATATTTTAGTCAGTTTAATGACTTAATATTTTGTTATATAACATGAATTTTCTAGCACAATTTCTTATTTCATTACTTTGTTATTATCATTTAAAGAACTAAATTTTGTCTCTCAAATTTATTTATTTTTATTTAATTATTATGCTAAACAATAGTTTTTCTCACTAAGTTTTTTTTTTTATTTATAGTATTTTTTTTTCTCTCATATTCATCCTTTGTCATTTTATTATTATGTTAAACAATATTAATTTTTTAAATTTCATCATTTATCATTTTATTATTTTTTATTTTATATATTCACCTTTTTTACTTTAGGGACCTAATTGAATATTTTATATAATTTTAGGTACCCAATTAGATTTTTTTTAGTTCAGGGACTCAATTGAAAATTTTATATAAATTCAGATATCTAATTAAATTTTTTTAGTTTATGGACCTAGTTAAAAAATTCCCAAATAGTTTAGGGACCAACTCAATAGTTAAACCTTAATATTTTAATAAACTAATATATCCTTAATCTGACATTTTTTCGTACATGGATAACTCTAACTACGTCTTTCTAAATTAATAAAAATAAAAATGCGAAGTCAATAAATTTGTTATAACATTTAAATAATCGTATAAGTTAAATTCTTAAGTGCTCATAAAATTTAGTCATAGAAAGTGCTAATAAAATGAAAAAGAATAAAAATATATATAAAAACATCACCTTTAAGATGCACTAATCCAATGTAGGAAGTGTGTCCCTTTTTTTTATTGAAAAAAAAATTAGATTGGGGAAGGCTCGCCCCTTGCAAGGTCGGGAATACCACCAACTCCGGCGATGATTTATAGTGGAATTTATATATTACCTACCAACATGGGAGATCTAGAAATCGTAGGAAAGTGTCTCCCTTAAATCACTGATGAAGGGGTTTAGTTCATGAAAAATAAATAAATAAAATAATAAAAACATCACCTCTTAGACACACTAATCCAATGTAGGAAGTGTATCCTTAAAATCACCTACATAAGGATTTAGTATACATAAAAGTTATTCCAAAAAAAAATTATTATTTTATCAAACTTAAAAGAAATAAGCATTCTTGTTAATTAAAATACTCTTATTATATATAGGTACAATAAGACTATTTCAGCTATCATAAGAATATTTTAACAAGATTGTTGATTTTACGAAGATTGCTTATTTATTTTTAATTTGGTACAGTAAGAATATTTACGATCTAACTTTCATGTATACTAAATCCCTTCATAGGTGATTTAATGGACACACTTCCTACATTGGATTAATGCATCTTAAAGGTGATGTTTTTATTTATTTTTATTCTTTTCACTTTATGAGCACTTAAGAATTTAACTTATACGATTGTTTAAATGTTATAACAAATTTATTGACTTTGCATTTTTATTTTTATTAATTTAGAAAGACGTAGTTAGAGTCTCCATGTACGAAAAAATGTCAAAATAAGGATATATTAGTTTAATAAAATATTAAACATATATATATATATATATATATATATATATATATATATATATTGTATATTGAGAGTAGTGTATGATGTGTATGAAGTGAGAGTAGTGTGTTAGTGTAGGGGTACATGGATGACTCTAACCATTAAATCAATATAAATAATGAAGATTAAAAACATTTTTTGGCTTAAAAAAAATGATTCTCCAAAAATGTTTTTGATTGAAACTTTTATGTGAAATCAACTTATCCTAAAAGCTGAAATTCAACCTTTTTTTAATATATAAATGTTCTTAATAAGCTGAACCAAACAAGTATATAGATACGAGAAATGATTTTTTTATAGAAAAATACTTTTTAAGAAATAAACCTAATCAAGCGAGATCTAAAATATAAAATCGTGTTTTTTAAGTGATCGCATGATTATCGAATAACTTTGAATATTTACATTCACGTAAGAGTGTTCACGGATCGGTAATTCGTTTGATTCCACTAGAAATAAATTTGAACAAATTAAAATCAATTGATTCGATTTGGTTCGGGCTTGCAATTTTTCAAGAAACCCCGACCTATCATAAAAGTACCTGATCAAGAGGAAAAAATTCACACTTATAATATATAAAATTGCTTAGATATGAGCGTAAAAGTATCAAAAACTATTTTGTATATATATATATATATACATACATAGAGAGAGAGGGTGGGATTAAGCTACTCCAAGAGTAACAATAAAAGAGTTACTCAAAATCCCCACCCTTGATTTTAGTGTAATCCAATGACCTACATTAATTCGTGGTGAGTGGGGATAGGATAGATGCGGATATGATAAAAGAAACGGGATAGGAGTAGGATATGATATGAAGCGGGATAGGCGATATCATGTCAGAAGCGTTTAGTGTCATGAGGATAATAGCTGAGACTGACGTTATAAAATAAGTATGAATTTTTAATTTTTTCGTTTTTATTTTAAATGTTTTCATCTTTTATTAGATTTTAGTTTTCTTTTATATTTTTCATTATTTAAAATTATACAAAAAGATAAAATTATCCTTGTGATAAAATTACATATAATTTTTAAATTTTTTAAATATTGTCTAAATAAAATTAATTTTTATATTTTTAAATGTTCATTTTTTGTTTTTACTTTACATATAGTTAAATTATTAGAATACTTTTTTATATTTTACAGTTTTAAAAATAATATAAAATAACAAAATTAGCATTGTCATAAAATAAAAATAAATTTTAAAATGAATTATTAATATTTTTATTATTTTAAATATTTTATATTTTATTATACATTTTTTTGGTAACCATGTTAAATTTTATTATATTTTAAATTATTATTTTATTATACTTTAATTATTTTATGTATTATATATTTTTATATTTTATTATCTTTAAATCAGCCTATCTATTTGTTACTAGAAAAAAATCCCTTATCCACTCCTCTGTTGAGTGCTAACCCAACCATCCTCTCGGGATAGAATTTTAAGCTAGATAGGAACAAGAGGATGCCTTACAATTTCAAACGAGGATATGATATCTTACTTCATACTCTCTTATCACCAAAAGCGGCCCTAAAAGTTTAGAAAGAATTAGATTCTTTAAGTGGAGTGAGTGAGTCATAGCTCTTTTCTCAACCCATGGTATAGACAAATTTCAAAAATCAAAATAATTGCAAAAAGCAAAAGAATAACCTGAATCAAGTTTCTTTTACATTTCTCCAAAACACACAATGATCTTGCACGCATAAATCAATATCATATCCAAATACTGAATGTAATTGAGTGACTTCAAAATGATCAAACAAGAAATACCAACACTTGATGACAACAGTGTCATCCCGTTTTGGCAAAGGCAGGCTTTTGGGACACAGCTTGCAGCTAGTACTATATCTTTCTTTGGAGTAGAGTCCTACATCAAAACAAGGGCAGAAAGAATAAGAGAGAATTCATATTAATAACATAAGTATTAGTAATTGTAATGTGTAAAAACATGAGCAATTCCAAGATGCTTATGCCTGCAATTACTTCAGAATTTTTGCAAAAGGAGCAAAGGAAAAGATGCAACAGAAAGGGTTACAGAAAGTACAGTACATGATTATTTTCAGAAAATCGATATGTTAATACTTTAGAGCTTAATGTAAACGTGTAGTCAAATTAGAAATTGTACAGTCATGAAAATCTGTTTTCCTTTTCAAAATAGATAATCTAAATGTATGCACACCTCTTCACATGATTTCACAACTTCAAAACTAGTAATTTAACCACAAGTTCTTAAGAAGCTTGTATCATACGCTTTTGAACAACTTACAGTTGTACAATAATTAAATAATATCATAGAAAACTCTTCAAAAGGGGCTAGATATTTGCCATTTGGGTTTCATACCCTTTGGGCAGTATATTTTTACATGGATATTGCAATGGGACCTGGTAAAGCAAAGTTTAGCTTCATAACTTGAGGATATATAACATATGACCAGCATTAAAATAACAAGTTTAGCATATAACAGAGGAAATAACAAAGTTTCATTTGCCAAAATCTAATACTATTCAAAGATAAACAAGAAAAGTTTAGCATCTCCTAATAAGATTAGTTTAATACTCGTCATCAAGTTTAACTTCACTTCTCTAGCTTTATCATCAAGGTCGAATGACACCCAAGAAAAGAATCAGCCACATAAGATTAAGAAGTAAATGAAAAAATCACAAAAAAAAAAAAAAAAAAGCATAGGGAGTTCACCAAGGAGCACTAGAACACAACAGAGAATAGAGACAAGTTAAGAACAATGTCAATCAGGGAGTGACTGGTACAACCGAAGTGGCACAAGTTACAGCTCCATGGATGATAAACAATCTCTAAATTCCTCCTTAATTTCACATACATACATTACCATCTAACATGGCCTCTGCCCTTGCATGTGTATACAACTAGACTTGTGAAAATAATTACTGCGGAACTAAAGGTCTACAAGATAAAGAAACTAGCTTAATGACTAAGTGGTGTAGAGTGTAAAGATGGGCATTATACATACATAGTCCATGCTTCACGCAAAAAAGTAATACCTGTCAACTCTCTAATCCTTAGGAATGACATCGATCAACATGTGTTTCTTTATTAGATTCTTCCCTCAGCATGAATTATTATATATAGAACCTTAATGCAAGATAAACTTTCATATAATAAATATGTGTTTTCCTTGTCTTGTGAATTAATTATTAAAAGATCGATTGATCTAGCTTGAACTCCCCATCCTGATTTTGCCATTGTTCCTAGGATGAAGCAGGTCTGCGTCTGCAGCTGCCACCCGTTGGAAATTTATATTTGATGTATTCACTTAACTAATTCATTATTCATGTATCAACATATTCATTTACTGGTAGGCTTTTAAGTATTTGCCATGTTCAGTTAATAGGTGCACTGAATATTTTGGATTATTTTCATGTGAATTGCCAAGAGATATCATGTATACTTATAAATAATCTTGTATTTGTACTTTTAATGTAATTACAGTCAAGAATATCAAGTAACTAAAGTGAGTTTGAATAGAGTGAGTGTTCCTTTATCAGTTTATCTACCATCTCCTTCGGTGTCCTATCAAAGCCATATAATTTTCTATACATTTCTAATTCAACTCTTTCGTTTTCAAGCTCACAAAAGACAAATTATGAAAATTGATGGGTTTGGATGAAGAAAGTTTTTGACTCTCGAGAGGCATGGGAGATAGTTGAAAAGGAGTAATGATGAATTGGAGAATGTAGGAGCTTTGAATCAAGCCTAAAGGAACAATTTGCAAAAGAATAACAAACTGGACCAACATGCTCTAAGTATTATCCATTTGACCTTATTAAGATAATGCAAGGTTTGAGAGGATTGCTTGTCAACAAAGATAAAAGATGTTTTTATAGGAGTGAACAAGGTTCCTCTACAAACTTAAGAGGCAAGTTTGAATCATATATACCAGAGTCTGAACCCAATCGTCATAAATAATAGTGATATTTAGACACAAAAATCGTATCCAATACAGTATAAAAATACTCATTCCCATTTATTTATTGTTTTCTTCTCTCTTATCATGTATTTCATCACTCCCAAGACACTCATAAGCTCTATGGTGTCTATACAAGATGTTCAAACTGTGTGTCCAAATATCTTTACTATTCACAAAAGTATTGGTTTTTGTCAATCAAATCAAATGAAGTGGTATAGAGAGAATCTTGAATATGTCCGTGTGGTGGACAAAATCATTCTCACATGCTGAGGTTTATGATCGGCATATGTATGCAGTCTTATCCTTGCAAAACGAGAGTTTGTTTTTGGGATTTAAACCGGATACCTCTATCTCATAAGGCAACAACTTTATAGTTGTGCCAAGAGTCACCCTCAGACAATGTCTCATTGATAAATTATAAAAATCTTTGCAAGCATTAGAAAAAAAGGAAGAAATAGCCTCTAGTTCAAGCATTACTAACAAGGTCTCTTCGTGTTACCTTTCATCACCATGAATAAAGCTTGATGAATGAGATGCAGAAAATGAGAGAACATCAGAGGAAAACTTGAGTATTTAGAAGAATGTAAATTCTCATCCATAGATAAAATTAGTGGGTACATAGGTATATATATACATGTGCAAACAGAAATGGAAAAACTAACTCTGCACTAGTTGCTGCACTAACTGCTAAGCTAACTTAACTAACTAACTTGCTAATTATTTGACTAAACCCTTTTAGTTAACACCCCCCTTCAAGCTGGAGTGAATGTCAATCATTCCAAGCTTGGATTGAAGTGTTGTGAAGGCACCAGGATGCAGTGGTTTAGTGAGAATGTCTGCGATTTGCTTTTCAGTGGAGATGGGAAGAAGGTGTGTGACTCCTGCTAGCACCTTGTCACGGACCAAGTGGCAGTCAAGCTCAATGTGTTTAGTGCGTTCGTGAAATACCGGATTAGCGGACTATATGTAAGGGCGATTGGTTGTCACGTTAAATGGCAGTTGGTTTTGGATGAGGAATGTGTAGATCTTGTAGAAGATAGAGTAACCATTGAGCCTCACGGGTTCCTTGAGCCAATGCCGATACTCGGCTTCAGAGAGGAGCGTGAGATGACATTACATTTCTTGCTCTT
>JAUPTC010001552.1:0-23581 GCA_030762895.1 Sophora flavescens
GTTTCTAAGAGTGGATAGAGGGTTTATCTTAGGATTTTGAGATGATTCAATGGGATGAATCATATTTTTAAGTCTAGAAGGTTTTTCAGGGTTAAATAGAAAATTTCAAATTTACGGTTAAGTCCCCGAACTTTCTCGTAAATTACCCTTTTGTCCCTAAATTAGTTTTTTTTTCGTTTTTCAAGTGGATTGGGCTAGAATCCTTGTTTCTAACATTAAATGGTCATGGCTTAGAAGCCCAAACTTTTCTAGTTCATAGTTGAGTCCATAAAGCCCATTTAAGTTTCTTATCTTAAGCTTAAAGGCTTAAATCTTCAAGTGGGCCCCACAACAAACAAGAAAATGAAACTAAGCCCAAATGTGTCAAGCCCAAATACATAAGCCCATGAGAGAAGATTACTTTCTCATTTGATGGATGAATCAAGATTTTTCTAGAATGTTCCACACTTTTCTACATCATTCTTGATTTTTCTTCAACAATCTTCTTCAACAATCTTCTTCAACAAATCTTCTTCAACAAGTTAGGTTTTCTCTAAAATATCTATGACAACAAATCAGCCAATTAAGTCAAAGATAAGCTAGCATTTAATGTGATTAAACTCATCATCATGACATTCTATTGTCTATTTGCAAACTAGTCCTTCAACTATTGGAATCTTTGCAATTTGGTCCTTGGAACTTAATTGCACTTTGATCCTTTTAACATGACAACTCATCTTCATCTAGATCCTTCTTGAGATGTCGCCACTTACACTATAAATACCTTTCTCTCACTTTTCATTTAGTTCTTTGGTTAGTTGTCTTCTAAAACTCTAAAGTTCTAAGTTCTTAGTTCTAAGTTTTTCAAAGCAAGTTCTTGGATTGTCTTCATCATTGATTCTCAAGAGGTAAATCCTAATCTTTGTCTTAAATCATGTTTATGTTCTTTAGATAGTTTCTTGATTCAAGACTTATATCATGGTGGTTCATCATTTTCAAGTTTCAAACCCTAGAACTTTGAAAAATCATAATAAATCCTAGGAAAATCTAATGATGATGAAACTACTTTCTATCTTCTAGATATCATGTCTACTATCTAAATCCAAGATCATGAAGTAATCAAAAATTTCTTTCTTGAAAAACTAGCCTTGGCCGAATCTATCAAAGTAGGTTTGGTAGAGTTTTTGTTCATGGTTTTCATTAATGATCTTGTTAATCAAGCTATTAGTATGTATGATTAATAAATCCAAGTTGGTTTATTAAACTAAGAACCCTAACCCTAAGATTATGTTGAGGCCGAATCTATGTATAAAAGAGTTAGAAAGTTTTGAGTTTCAACTTTAGTTGTTTAGTCACTAATTCATGATTTAGGTTAATCAAGGATCATTAATCTATGACTTAATCATGATTAGGAATTTTAAGGATTTTGAACCCTAAAAGTCAGCCCTTGACCTAAACCCTAACCCTAAAGGTTAGAGGATTTTGTTTCAAGTTTTAGTCATGTAATAAGTAATCTATGTTAATTAAGACTCTAGTAATTAGGATCCAAAAGATGACATTAAGAAGATAATCCTAAACCTATTTCTAAGTCTTGGCCGAACCTAGCCCTAAAGTGTCATAGATGGGTGTTAGTTGATTAATTATAAGTATGTTGTTTGGTTGAAGGTGGTTGTGTTAACTCGTGGCGGGATAACGACGATCGTCGTGTACGTGTTTCCGGTGCAAACTCAGGTGGGGAAAAGAATCAACCTATCGTCGGAATCGATAAGTAGTAGATTATATGATAATTGTGTAGGGCGACCTAAACCCTACTAGTAGTCGAGTAATCGACAAGACCAAAATCTCATTGGAAACCTTTTCTGTAAAACCAATGGATTCGGGGATTGTAGGTTTATCGACATTAAGTTGATTTTAAGTATTTGAGGATGTTTGAATTATTTACTTTTGACTGTTTGTGATACGCTGGTTGAGGTATTCCATCTGCATGTGACGTATTGTTTCGGTGTTTGAATAATTATGATTGTGAGGATGTTTGCTGTCTGTCACGGCCGTGATGGTTGTCATGGCCAGGTCGTGACAGGTTCTGTGTTGTAGGATTCTTGTCTTTGTTGTCAGTCACGATCGTGATGGCTATCACGGCCAGGCCGTGATAGTGTCTGAATTTGTTATTTATTTGGTTTGATTATTATGAGTTGTTTGTGATAAATTGCCTAATATGATATTGAGATGTTGGAATATTCTGTTGATTAATGTGTTATGCATGATCTGCCTGGGTTTAATATTGTGCTTAGCTGATATTTAAGTAAGGATATATGTTGTTCGGGAGATAATTGTTTGGGTGAGAGAATGAATTGACTTGGAGGTGCCTAGCTTATTTAAGTTATCTAATGGATGAGATGTGACATAGAATGCGAGTTGAGGTTATGATAGGAGCTTGAGGTACAAGGTTGTTATTGATTTGAGATAATGAGATTTATATAGAGGCTTTGATGCAAATACTTTTTCAGTTCATGATGCATAGATATGTTTTATCCTATCGCAAGATAGAAGGGCACTATGTTGAGTCTTATCCTATCGAAAGATAGAAGGGCACTATGATGAGTATTATCCTATCGAAAGATAGAAGGGCACTATGTTGAGTCTTATCCTATCGAAAGATAGAAGGGTATTATCCTATCGAAAGATAGAAGGGTACTATGTTGAGTATTATCCTATCGAAAGATAGAGGGCACTATGATGAGTATTATCCTATCGAAAGATAGAGGGCACTATGATGAGTATTATCCTATCGAAAGATAGAAGGGCACTATGATGAGTATTATCCTATCGAAAGATAGAGGGCACTATGATGAGTATTATCCTATCGAAAGATAGAGGGCACTATGTTGAGTATTATCCTATCGAAAGATAGAAGGGTACTATGTTGAGTTTTATCCTATCGAAAGATAGAAGGGTACTATGTTGAGTCTTATCCTATCGAAAGATAGAAGGGCACTACGATGAGTATTATCCTATCGAAAGATAGAAGTGTACTATGCTGAGTTCTTTGCATCAGACTACCCTGGACTACTAACGAATGTGAAAGGAATAGAGAGAGTTATGATAGTATAAGTGTTTAGACTACATGAGCTGAGGGTAGAGGATGATATAGTGAATTGAGGATGATTGTTGATTTTGAGTGATGTGTGTTTGTGACAATTATTGTATAATTTACTATTACTCTTTTCCGCTTTTTGATGATAGAACTGTTTCTTATTCCCTATATCTTTCTGTGTGTTGTATTTTATTTCTGATGTGATCGTATGAGAAGACCCGATGGAGGAACCAGTTGCTGAGAAGTTAGATGGAACTCCGTATGAACCGGATGCTGGAGTTCGAGTTGTGATTCAAGACGATTAGAGTATAGACATTATGGCCAGTGTGTCTAAGGAGTATTTATATTTCCGCTAAGTAAGTCTGTAGTGAAGTTTATATCTGTGAGGGATCCTACTGAGAGGGTACCCTTAACAGTGTTTTGGTATTGTCTTAAATAAACATGTGTGTAATTATATATGTTACAACTTTGGTGTGTTTTATATTTGTAGAAGTTATATGATTACTAATTAAGTTTTAAATTTTTACGTATTTTCAACAGTAAGCGCGCGATTAAGTAAATAAATATTAAGGTTTTAATGTAATAATACGATGGGGCACGTCGGGGTGTCTCATTTGGTGGTATCAGAGCAGTTCGATTCTAATCGGACTGTGAGGTTTAGGATGTTGTTACTGGCCGTGTCTAGTTGAATCCACATCGGATTTTAACTATGCTTAGAAGTTGGGTAGCGTGTCCGAATCCGATGCGTTAATTAACATTAGTGTGGCATATGGTATTTATATACTGGTCTATGTGGTATTATATGTCATACTGATAAGAGCAAATGATTTCTTTTACAGAATCATGGCTCGTGGAAGAGGACGTCCGATTGACAGTAATGACAGAACTCCTGAAAGAATTGTGGGAGCTAACAATGTTGAAAATAATCATACTGGAAGTGGAGGAGAGTCATCTGAGACTCAAGATACCATGAAAAACATAGTTACTGCTCTGTTATTACAAACACAGCAGAATGCTGAGATGCTGCAGATGAACAAAGAACAGCAGGAACAACAGAATCAAAGGAGAGCTGCTGCAGCTGAAGATGCCGGAATGGCTACTTTCCTGAAAGGGAAGCCACCCCAATTCCGAGGAGAGTATGACCCAGTGAAGGCAGAATGGTGGGTACAAGAGATGGAGAAGATATTCGATACCATGCACTGTAGAGAGGATAGGAAAGTGATGTATGCTGCCTTCATGTTAACTGGAGGAGCAGAATCTTGGTGGAAAGGCAAGCGAAGATTGCTGGAGGCTGAGGGCAGAATTATCACTTGGCCGTTGTTTAGTGACTGTGTCTTTGAGAAGTATTTTCCGCGTCTAGTTCGACGCGAGAAAGAAAGGGAATTCATGAGTCTCAAACAGGGCAACATGACTGTTGGTGATTATGCATCACGATTCGAGGCTCTGATTAAGTATTCTGAATTTTATCAGAGATTCCCAGATGAAGATTGGCAATGTAGAAGGTTTGAGGAAGGACTCCGACATGGACTACAGAGAGCTATAGTATCTCTCGATATCCAGAGTTTTCCGGAGCTAGTGGAGAGATGCAGTGCCATAGAAAGCATAGATCTGAGGCAAGCTGCTGAGCAGAAGCAGCAAAGGATTGGAGGTCCTATTCGATCAGATGTGCAGAGGAGAGTAGATAGTGGTTCCCAGTGGAGACGGGAACCATATAACAAATTAATGCAGACAGTTGCACCATCACCAGTTCCTATAGCCCCGGTGGGTGGAGCAGGCCAGCAACAACAGAGAGGTTTAGGTTGTTACTTATGTGGAGGGCCGCATTACCTGCGGGATTGCAAGGAGAGACCTAGTTGTCTCCATTGCGGTAAACCAGGTCATTTTGCTCGTGAGTGTAGACAGAGAAATAGGCAACAGAATGTAGCTACTGGTAGAGGAGCTTGAAGTTATGGAAGTGAAGCTGGGAGAAGAGATCCAGGAATCGGTCAGCAGATGGTTAGCCCTCAAGCTGCTGGGAGAGTGTTTACCATAAGAGGAGTTGAATCCCCTCACGCTGCAGATCTCATACACGGTATGTATGATTTTGATATAAATTGGATTAATAGGATATGTTCGAAGGATTAAGTTTTAATTATGTCCTTTAAGGATGTTAGATCAAGTGGGAAAGGTTAAGGACAATGAATAGGATATAGTGATGGATAGGTTCGAGGATAAATATAATGATATAAGAATGAATTCTGTTATGAAGTTACCGCTGTCAACTAGGGGAAAAAACAGCGATGAGAAATATATTGTTGGAGCTTTAGATTAAGATAAGATTACAAGATGATGTCTAGTGTTGAGTTAAGAAATTTCGAGGACGGAATTTTTTTTCTAAGAGGGGTAGTAATGTAACACCCCGATTTTCGCTGCTTTGTAATATCGGTAATAAATATATAAATATATATTTTTATCCGAGACTTAGAAAATGATTTTGGATAAACCAAGGTCATTTCCTTGTTATACTTATTTTCATAAGGTTACGGGGAAGTTTTTGGTTGAAAATTCAGACGGAAGCCGGTTTGCCGTTTTCTGTGTTTTCGCTGACAGTAAAAGTTTACTGCTCAGAAAACCAAATTTTAATTCGTGAACGAAAGACTTAAGTTTAGTATTTTATTTTCTACGATTCTGTATTGATAGAATGTTTTCAGAAAAAAAAAATAAAATAATTTACGTTTTTCAGGCGGAACACGTAATCGGGTAGACGACGGAAGGGAAATTAGAGTTTCTAAGAGTGGATAGAGGGTTTATCTTAGGATTTTGAGATGATTCAATGGGATGAATCATATTTTTAAGTCTAGAAGGTTTTTCAGGGTTAAATAGAAAATTTCGAAATTTACGGTTAAGTCCCTGAACTTTCTGTAAATTACCCTTTTGTCCCTAAATTAGTTTTTTTTTCGTTTTTCAAGTGGATTGGGCTAGAATCCTTGTTTCTAACCTTAAATGGTCATGGCTTAGAAGCCCAAACTTTTCTAGTTCATAGTTGAGTCCATAAAGCCCATTTAAGTTTCTTATCTTAAGCTTAAAGGCTTAAATCTTCAAGTGGGCCCCACAACAAACAAGAAAATGAAACTAAGCCCAAATGTGTCAAGCCCAAATACATAAGCCCATGAGAGAAGATTACTTTCTCATTTGATGGATGAATCAAGATTTTTCTAGAATGTTCCACACTTTTCTACATCATTCTTGATTTTTCTTCAACAATCTTCTTCAACAATCTTCTTCAACAAATCTTCTTCAACAAGTTAGGTTTTCTCTAAAATATCTATGACAACAAATCAGCCAATTAAGTCAAAGATAAGCTAGCATTTAATGTGATTAAACTCATCATCATGACATTCTATTGTCTATTTGCAAACTAGTCCTTCAACTATTGGAATCTTTGCAATTTGGTCCTTGGAACTTAATTGCACTTTGATCCTTTTAACATGACAACTCATCTTCATCTAGATCCTTCTTGAGATGTCGCCACTTACACTATAAATACCTTTCTCTCACTTTTCATTTAGTTCTTTGGTTAGTTGTCTTCTAAAACTCTAAAGTTCTAAGTTCTTAGTTCTAAGTTTTTCAAAGCAAGTTCTTGGATTGTCTTCATCATTGATTCTCAAGAGGTAAATCCTAATCTTTGTCTTAAATCATGTTTATGTTCTTTAGATAGTTTCTTGATTCAAGACTTATATCATGGTGGTTCATCATTTTCAAGTTTCAAACCCTAGAACTTTGAAAAATCATAATAAATCCTAGGAAAATCTAATGATGATGAAACTACTTTCTATCTTCTAGATATCATGTCTACTATCTAAATCCAAGATCATGAAGTAATCAAAAATTTCTTTCTTGAAAAACTAGCCTTGGCCGAATCTATCAAAGTAGGTTTGGTAGAGTTTTTGTTCATGGTTTTCATTAATGATCTTGTTAATCAAGCTATTAGTATGTATGATTAATAAATCCAAGTTGGTTTATTAAACTAAGAACCCTAACCCTAAGATTATGTTGAGGCCGAATCTATGTATAAAAGAGTTAGAAAGTTTTGAGTTTCAACTTTAGTTGTTTAGTCACTAATTCATGATTTAGGTTAATCAAGGATCATTAATCTATGACTTAATCATGATTAGGAATTTTAAGGATTTTGAACCCTAAAAGTCAGCCCTTGACCTAAACCCTAACCCTAAAGGTTAGAGGATTTTGTTTCAAGTTTTAGTCATGTAATAAGTAATCTATGTTAATTAAGACTCTAGTAATTAGGATCCAAAAGATGACATTAAGAAGATAATCCTAAACCTATTTCTAAGTCTTGGCCGAACCTAGCCCTAAAGTGTCATAGATGGGTGTTAGTTGATTAATTATAAGTATGTTGTTTGGTTGAAGGTGGTTGTGTTAACTCGTGGCGGGATAACGACGATCGTCGTGTACGTGTTTCCGGTGCAAACTCAGGTGGGGAAAAGAATCAACCTATCGTCGGAATCGATAAGTAGTAGATTATATGATAATTGTGTAGGGCGACCTAAACCCTACTAGTAGTCGAGTAATCGACAAGACCAAAATCTCATTGGAAACCTTTTCTGTAAAACCAGTGGTTCGGGGATTGTAGGTTTATCGACATTAAGTTGATTTTAAGTATTTGAGGATGTTTGAATTATTTACTTTTGACTGTTTGTGATACGCTGGTTGAGGTATTCCATCTGCATGTGACGTATTGTTTCGGTGTTTGAATAATTATGATTGTGAGGATGTTTGCTGTCTGTCACGGCCGTGATGGTTGTCATGGCCAGGCCGTGACAGGCTCTGTGTTGTAGGATTCTTGTCTTTGTTGTCAGTCACGATCGTGATGGCTATCACGGCCAGGCCGTGATAGTGTCTGAATTTGTTATTTATTTGGTTTGATTATTATGAGTTGTTTGTGATAAATTGCCTAATATGATATTGAGATGTTGGAATATTCTGTTGATTAATGTGTTATGCATGATCTGCCTGGGTTTAATATTGTGCTTAGCTGATATTTAAGTAAGGATATATGTTGTTCGGGAGATAATTGTTTGGGTGAGAGAATGAATTGACTTGGAGGTGCCTAGCTTATTTAAGTTATCTAATGGATGAGATGTGACATAGAATGCGAGTTGAGGTTATGATAGGAGCTTGAGGTACAAGGTTGTTATTGATTTGAGATAATGAGATTTATATAGAGGCTTTGATGCAAATACTTTTTCAGTTCATGATGCGTAGATATGTTTTATCCTATCGCAAGATAGAAGGGCACTATGTTGAGTCTTATCCTATCGAAAGATAGAAGGGCACTATGATGAGTATTATCCTATCGAAAGATAGAAGGGCACTATGTTGAGTCTTATCCTATCAAAAGATAGAAGGGCACTATGATGAGTATTATCCTATCGAAAGATAGAAGGGTACTATGTTGAGTATTATCCTATCGAAAGATAGAGGGCACTATGATGAGTATTATCCTATCGAAAGATAGAAGGGTACTATCGAAAGATAGAGGGCACTATGATGAGTATTATCCTATCGAAAGATAGAGGGCACTATGTAGAGTATTATCCTATCGAAAGATAGAAGGGTACTATGTTGAGTCTTATCCTATCGAAAGATAGAAGGGCACTACGATGAGTATTATCCTATCGAAAGATAGAAGTGTACTATGCTGAGTTCTTTGCATCAGACTACCCTGGACTACTAACGAATGTGAAAGGAATAGAGAGAGTTATGATAGTATAAGTGTTTAGACTACATGAGCTGAGGGTAGAGGATGATATAGTGAATTGAGGATGATTGTTGATTTTGAGTGATGTGTGTTTGTGACAATTATTGTATAATTTACTATTACTCTTTTCCGCTTTTTGATGATAGAACTGTTTCTTATTCCCTATATCTTTCTGTGTGTTGTATTTTATTTCTGATGTGATCGTATGAGAAGACCCGATGGAGGAACCAGTTGCTGAGAAGTTAGATGGAACTCCGTATGAACCGGATGCTGGAGTTCGAGCTGTGATTCAAGACGATTAGAGTATAGACATTATGGCCAGTGTGTCTAAGGAGTATTTATATTTCCGCTAAGTAAGTCTGTAGTGAAGTTTATATCTGTGAGGGATCCTACTGAGAGGGTACCCTTAATAGTGTTTTGGTATTGTCTTAAATAAACATGTGTGTAATTATATATGTTACAACTTTGGTGTGTTTTATATTTGTAGAAGTTATATGATTACTAATTAAGTTTTAAATTTTTACGTATTTTCAACAGTAAGCGCGCGATTAAGTAAATAAATATTAAGGTTTTAATGTAATAATACGATGGGGCACGTCGGGGTGTCTCAGTTCACAAAAAAATTAATCACCTTTTACTTCAGTTGTTAAAAGAACTGAAGTAAAAAGGTTCAATTTTAACGTCAGTTGTTTAAGGATCTGACATTAAAAGTGACTGACTAGAAAATCAATCACCCTTTACTTCAGTTGTTAAAAGAACTGAAGTTAAAAGGTTCACTTTTAACGTAAGTTGTTTAAGGAACTGACGTTAAAAGTGGCTCACTAAAAAATCAATCACCCTTTACTTTAGTTGTTAAAAGAACTGAAGTTAAAAGGTTCACTTTTAACGTCAGTTGTTTAAAGAACTGACGTTAAAAGTGGCTCACTAAAAAATCAATCACCCTTTACTTCAGTTGTTAAAAGAACTGATGTAACAAGGTTCACTTTTAACGAAAGTTGTTTAAAAAACTGATGTTGAAAGTGACTCACTAGAAAATCAATCACCTTTTACTTCAGTTGTTAAAATAGCAGAAGTTAAAAGGTTCACTTTTAACGTCAGTTGTTTAAAGAACAGACGTTAAAAGTTGCTCACAAAAAAATCAATCCCCTTTTACTTCAGTTGTTAAAAGAACTGAAGTTAAAAGGTTCACTTTTAACGTCAGTTGTTTCAAGAACTGACGTTAAAAGTGGCTCACTAGAAAATCAATCACCTTTTACTTCAGTTGTTAAAAGAACTGAAGTTAAAAGGTTCACTTTTAACGTCAGTTGTTTAAAGAACTGACGTTAAAAGTGGCTCACATTAAAATCAATCACCTTTTACTTCAGTTGTTAAAAGAACTGAAGTTAAAAGGTTCACTTTTAACGTCAGTTGTTTAAAGAACTGACGTTAAAAGTGGCTCACTAAAAAATCAATCACCCTTTACTTCAGTTGTTAAAAGAACTGATGTTACAAGGTTCACTTTTAACGTCAGTTGTTTAAAGAACTGACGTGGAAAGTGACTCACTAGAAAATCAATCACCTTTTACTTCAGTTGTTAAAATAGCTGAAGTTAAAAGGTTCACTTTTAACGTCAGTTGTTTAAAGAACTGACGTTAAAAGTTGCTCACAAAAAAATCAATCACCTTTTACTTCAGTTGTTAAAAGAACTGAAGTTAAAAGGTTCACTTTTAACGTCAGTTGTTTAAAGAACTGATGTTAAAAGTGGGTGACTAGAAATTCAATCACCTTTTACTTCAGTTGTTAAAAGAACTGAAGTTAAAAGGTTCACTTTTAACGTCAGTTGTTTAAAGAACTGACGTTAAAAGTGGCTCACTAGAAAATCAATCACATTTTACTTCAGTTGTTAAAAGAACTGAAGTTAAAAGGTTCACTTTTAACGTCAGTTGTTTAAAGAACTGACGTTAAAAGTGGTTCACTAAAAAATCAATCACCCTTTAATTCAGTTGTTAAAAGAACTGAAGTTAAAAGGTTCACTTTTAACGTCAGTTGTTTAAAGAACTGACGTTAAAAGTGGCTCACAAAAAAATCAATCACCTTTTACTTCAGTTGTTAAAAGAACTGAAGTTAAAAGGTTCACTTTTAACGTCAGTTGTTTAAAGAACTGACGTTAAAAGTGACTGACTAGAAAATCAATCACCTTTTACTTCAGTTGTTAAAAGAACTGAAGTTAAAAGGTTCACTTTTAATGAAAGTTGTTTAAAGAACTGAATTTAAAAGTGGCTCACAAAAAAATCAATCACCTTTTACTTCAGTTGTTAAAAGAACTGAAGTAAAAAGGTTCACTTTTAACGTCGGTTGTTTAAAGAACTGACGTTAAAAGTGGCTCACTAAAAATCAATCACCTTTTACTTCAGTTGTTAAAAGAACTGAAGTTAAAAGGTTCACTTTTAACGTCAGTTGTTTAAAGAACTGACGTTAAAAGTGGCTCACATTAAAATCAATCACCTTTTACTTCAGTTGTTAAAAGAACTGAAGTTAAAAGGTTCACTTTTAACGTCAGTTGTTTAAAGAACTGACGTTAAAAGTGGCTCACTAAAAAATCAGTCACCCTTTACTTCAGTTGTTAAAAGAACTGAAGTTAAAAGGTTCACTTTTAACGTCAGTTGTTTAAAGAACTGACGTTAAAAGTGGCTCAATAAAAAATCAATCACCTTTAACGAACCTTTTAACGTCGGTTGTGAGACACCCCGTTGTGCCCCATTGTATTATTACATTAAATCCTTAATTAGTTATTTACTTAATCGTGCTCTTACTGTTGAAAATTCGTAAAAATTAAAACTTCAATAATAATCATATAACTTCTATAAATACAAAACACACCAAAACTATATTACATAAATACACACATAATTATTCTTTATTTTACACAACACGGTTTAGGGTATCCTCTCAGTAGGATCCCACACCGGTACTTATTTATACAAACATGCTTATAACTAACTGAAAACAAGAAACGTCTTATATGACTCACTGGCCCTAAACTTACTACACTACATTATCAGGATCAATAGATGGTTCTTCAGCGTCGACTTCATACGGAACGTCGTTCAACTCGTCAACAATCTCCGTCTCGTATGGGGTTCCATCCATCTCCTCAGCAACATATTCGTTCATCTGGTCTTCTAACGTAACAAAGTAGACATACACAAAAATACTGAAATAGGGAGATAAGAAACAGTTCTATCATTATAAGTGGAAAAGATTCATAGCATATAATACAATAATAGTCACAGACACGCATCATTAAAAATCAACAATCATCCTCAATTCACTATATCATCCTCTACCCTTCAACTCATGCAACTAGACCTTTATGCTGACGTGGCCACTACTACTCCTGTCACACATCCCTCGTTAGGGATGCCAGTCAGTCGTCCAAGTGACACGTTCCCCACGCCGGTGCACATTCTTATCCATGGTAAGAATGCTCATGCAAAGCAATGACACTATAGCTGCACTGTATCGTCGGTGCACACCCTGATTCTCTCTCTCTCTGTCAAGGGTGCTCATGCAAAGCAATGACACTATAGCTGCACAACTTAAATTCTAATTTGGAACGGTCTACAAGAACTTCGGACCTCGTGTATCTCAAATACACGGTTATGAACAACAATGCAACACATGATTCTCACTGACTTTTATCAATAACAACCTAGTACCTCAAGCTTTTCCTCATAACCTCCACTTACATTCTATATCACATCACTTTTATAAAATAAAAGCGAGGCACTTCTAATTCATATTCAAAACTCTCACCCAAACAAAATACCTCCAATCAATATATATCTTTCCTTAAAATTTTCTAAGCATAGAATTAAATCCAGGCAGATCATGCATAACACATTAAACAACAGAATATTCAAACATCTCCATATCATATAAAGCAATTTATCACAACCAACTCATAATAGTTCAACCAAATAAATAACAAAGTCAGATTCTGTCACGGCCTGGCCGTGATAGCCATCACGGCCATGACAGACAACAAAGATAAGAATCCTACAACACAGAACCTGTCACGGCCTGGCCATGACAACCATCACGGCCGTGACAGACAGCAAACATCCTCAATATCATAATTATTCAAACACCGAAACAATACGTCACATGCAGATGGAATACCTCAACCAGCGTATCGCAAACAGTCAAAAGTAAATAATTCAAACATCCTCAAATATGAATAATCAACCTAAGGCGATAAACCCACAATTCCCAAATCGTCATTGGTTTTACGGAAAAGATTTCAATACGATTTTGGTATTGTCGATTACTCGACCACTAGTAGGGTTTAGGTCGCCCTACACCATTATTATAAATTATATACTACTTATCGATTCCGACGATGGAATGGTTCTTTCTCCCACCTGAGTTTGCACCGAAAACACGTACACAACGATCCTCGTTATCCCGCCACGAGTTAACACAATCACCTTCAACCAAACAACATAATTATAATTAATCAACTAACACCCATCTATGACACTTTAGGGCTATGTTCGGCCAAGACTTAGAATTAGGTTTAGGATTATCTTCTTAATGTCATCTTTTGGATCCTAATTACTAGAGTCTTAATTAACATAGATTACTTATTACATGACTAAAATTTGAAACAAAATCCTCTAACCTTTAGGGTTAGGGTTTCGGCCAAGGGCTGACTTTTAGGGTTCAAAATCCTTAAAATTCGTAATCATGATTAAGTCATAGATTAATGATCCTTGATTAACCTAAATCATGGATTAGTGACTAAACAACTAAAGTTGAAACTCAAAACTTTCTAACTCTTTTATACATAGATTCGGCCTCAACATAATCTTAGGGTTAGGGTTCTTAGTTTAATAAACCAACTTGGATTTATTAATCATACATACTAATAGCTTGATTAACAAGATCATTAATGAAAACCATGAACAAAAACTCTACCAAACCTACTTTGATAGATTCGGCCAAGGCTAGGTTTTCAAGAAAGAAATTTTTGATTGCTTCATGCTCTTGGATTTAGATAGTAGACATGATATCTAGAAGATAGAAAGTAGTTTCATCATCATTAGATTTTCCTAGGATTTATTATGATTTTTCAAAGTTCTAGGGTTTGAAACTTGAAAATGATGAACCACCATGATATAAGTCTTGAATCAAGAAACTATCTAAAGAACATAGACATGATTTAAGACAAAGATTAGGATTTACCTCTTGAGAATCAATGATGAAGACAATCCAAGAACTTGCTTTGAGAAACTTAGAACTAAGAACTTAGAACTTTAGAGTTTTAGAAGGCAACTAACCAAAGAACTAAATGAAAAGTGAGAGGAGGGTATTTATAGTGTGAGTGGCGACATCTCAAGAAGGATCTAGATGAAGATGAGTTGTCATGTTAAAAGGATCAAAGTGCAATTAAGTTCCAAGGACCAAATTGCAAAGATTCCAATAGTTGAAGGACTAGTTTGCAAATAGACAATAGAATGTCATGATGATGAGTTTAATCACATTAAATGCTAGCTTATCTTTGACTTAGTTGGCTGATTTTGGTGAGTCAAGGATAAGTTTAGACAAATTCAAGAACATTTGAGAATAATCTAGAATGTTGAAGAAAAACCAAGAATGATGTAGAAAAGTGTGGAACATTCTAGAAAAATCTTGATTCATCCATCAAATGAGAAAGTCATCTTCTCTCATGGGCTTATGTATTTGGGCTTGACACATTTGGGCTTAGTTTCATTTTCTTGTTTGTTGTGGGGCCCACTTGAAGATTTAAGCCTTTAAACCTAAGATAAGAAACTTAAATGGGCTTTATGGACTCAACTATGAACTAGAAAAGTTTGGGCTTCTAAGCCACGACCATTTAAGGTTAGAAACAAGGATTCTAGCCCAATCCACTTGAAAAAACGAAAAAAACTAATTTAGGGACAAAAGGGTAATTTACAGAAAGTTCAGGGACTTAATCGTAAAATTTCGAAATTTTCTATTTAACCCTGAAAAACCTTCTAGACTTAAAAATATGATTCATCCCATTGAATCATCTCAAAATCCTAAGATAAACCCTCTATCCACTCTTAGAAACTCTAATTTCCCTTCCGTCGTCTACCCGATTACGTGTTCCGCCTGAAAAACGTAAATTATTTTATTTTTTTCGGAAAAAATTCTATCAATACAGAATCGTAGAAAATAAAATACTAAACTTAAGTCTTTCGTTCACAAATTAAAATTTGGTTTTCTGAGCAGTAAACTTTTACTGTCAATAAAACACGTAAAAACTACCAGAACCGGCCGTCTCAATTTTCAACCAAAAACTTCCCCGTAACCTTATGAAAATAAGTATAACAAGGAAATGACCTTGGTTTATCCAAAATCATTTTCTAAGTCTCGGATAAAAATATATATTTATATATTTATTACCGATATTACAAAACAGCAAAAATCGGGGTGTTACATTACTACCCCTCTTAAAAAAAAAATTTCGTCCTCGAAATTTACATACTTCAGAAAAGATGTGGATATCGTTGTTGCATATCTGCTTCACGTTCCCAAGTAGCATCTCCAGTATGTTCATCCCATATGACCTTAACCAAAGGAATTTGTCTACCACGAAGCTCCTTAATCTCTTTATCTGCTATCCTTACAGGTAGAGTCTCATACTCTAGATTCTCTCGCAGTTGTATAGACTCAGACTCAATAACATGTGAAGGATCAGGATAATATTTTCTCAACTGAGACACGTGAAAGACGTCATGAAGGTTTGCTAGGTTAGGTGGTAAAGCAATATGATAAGCTACTGGACCAATCCTTGGAATAATCTGGAAAGGTCCGATGAATCTAGGAGTAAGTTTTCTAGTTTTGACAGCCCTGCCAATTCCGGTCTTCGGAGTGACTCTCAAAAACACGTGATCGCCCTCCTGGAATTCTAAAGGTCTCCTTCTCTTTTCTTGTAGCTCCTTTGCCTATCCTGTGCTTCCTTCATCTTTTCCCTTATCTTCCTAACTTGTTCCGTAGTCCTTTGCACCACATCTGGATCCAAGACTTGATTTTCACCAATCTCATACCAACATAACGGTGTCCTACATTTCCTACCATACAAAGCCTCATATGGTGCCATCCCTATACTACTGTGAAAACTATTGTTGTAAGTAAATTCAATCAATGGCAAGAACTCATCCCAACTGCCAGTATGTTCCAAAACACAAGCTCTTAAAAGGTCCTCCAATGATTGAATCGTCCTTTCTGACTGTCCATCTGTTTGGGGATGGTAAGCAGAACTCATCCTCAACTTGGTCCCTAAAGCATGATGCAACTGTTTCCAAAATCTAGATGTAAATCTAGGATCTCGGTCTGAAACAATGCTCGATGGCACACCATGCAACCTAACAATTTCTTTGATGTAGATTTGGGTCAACTTCTCCAAACTGTAACTTTCTCCCATAGGTAAGAAGTGAGCACACTTCGTCAACCTATCAATGATAACCCAAATCGCATCATGTCTCTTAGGAGTTCGTGGTAGTCCAACCACAAAATCCATAGCGATGCTATCCCATTTCCATTCTGGGATATCTAATGATTGCAATAAACCAGCTGGCTTTTGATGTTCTATCTTAGCCTTCTGACACACTAGGCAAGATAAAACATACTCTGCTACTTCTTTCTTCATCCTTGTCCACCAAAACAATTTCTTGAGATCCTGATACATTTTAGTGGATCCAGGATGAATACTCAACTTACTCTTATGTGCTTCTTCTAATATCAACTTCCTAAGTTCTAAATCCTCGGGCACGCATATTCTATCCCTAAACCTCAGTACACCATTTGTTCCTCTACTAAACTCAGAATTTTTACCTTCATCTATACCTCTACTTATCTCCTGTAAATATGGATCCTGAGCCTGTTTATCCTTAAGATCTCTCATAAAATCACTACTAATAGTGATCATACCTAAGCAAATTTTATCCTCAACCAACTCCATTCCTAAGTTCAAATCGCTGAACTGTTCCAATAATTCCAACTCTTTAACCATCATTGCGGACACATGCAATGATTTCCTACTCAAGGCATCCGCTACTACATTCGCCTTCCCAGGATGGTATAGTAAATCAAACTCATAATCTTTGATAAACTCCATCCATCTTCGTTGTCTCATATTCAACTCCTTTTGGTCAAATAGATACTTCAGACTTTTATGGTCACTGTAAACATTAAATTTTGCTCCATATAGAAAGTGTCGCCATATTTTTAATGCGAACACTATGGCTGCTAATTCCAAATCATGAGTCGGATAGTTCCTCTCATGAATTCTCAATTGTCGGGAAGCATAAGCCACCACTCTTCCCTCTTGCATTAGAACACAACCTAAACCTTGGTATGACGCATCACAGTATACGTCAAACGGTCCTAATGGATCCGGTAAAGTCAACACAGGGGATGTGGTCAACCTTTCCTTCAGCTTTTGGAAACTCTGCTCAAAGTTGTCCGTCCATACAAAAGCTGTATTTTCCCTCGTCAACGGCGTCATAGGCAACGCAATCTTCGAGAAACCCTCTATAAACCTCCGATAATATCCAGCTAACCCTAGAAAGCTTCGTACTTCACTTACTGACTTAGGCCTTTCCCATTTAAGAATTGCCTCAACCTTTGCTGGATCTACTGCTATACCTTCCTTGGTGATCACATGTCCTAGAAATTGGACTTCTTCCATCCAAAACTCACACTTGGAAAGTTTAGCATAAAGCTGCCTATCCTTCAAAACTTGCAGCACTATCCTTAACTGTTTCTCATGATCTTCCCAGGTACGAGAATAGATAAGGATGTCGTCGATGAATACAACAACAAACTTATCAAGGTACGGTCTAAATATCCTGTTCATATAATCCATGAACACTGCTGGCGCATTAGTCACACCGAACGGCATAACTAAATACTCGTAATGTCCATACCTTGTTCTAAAAGCTGTTTTTAGTATATCTTCCTTCTTTACTCTAATCTGATGGTATCCAGATCTCAAATCAATCTTGGAAAATACTGCGGCTCCTTTCAATTGATCCATCAGATCATCTATCCTAGGCAACGGATACTTATTCCTAATTGTTACCTTGTTTAACTGTCTATAATCTGTGCACAACCTAGCACTTCCATCTTTCTTCTTAACAAACAACACTGGAGCTCCCCATGGTGAAACACTCGGCCTTATGAATTCTTTTCCCAACATATCATCCAACTGTTTCTTCAGCTCCGCCAATTCTATAGGTGACATCCGATAGGGCGCCATAGATATAGGTCCTGTCCCTGGTACAAGATCTATGGTGAATTCCACTTCTCGTTCTGGTGGTAAGCCTGGAACGTCGGGAGGGAAAACTTCAGGAAACTCTCTCACGATAGGCATAGAATCTATACTAGGGGTCTCAATAGTTTCCACCGCGAACAGCATCACGTACTGCCGAGAATCGTCACTCCTCATGGATACTCCTTCATTGGCATTGACTATACTAGAAAACTCAAGAAATGATAAGGTCTTACTAGAACAGTCTAGCATTACATGGTTAGCCGAAAGCCAATCCATGCCAAGAATAACATCTATCTGTTGCATAGGCAAACAGACAAGGTCTACAATAAATGTTCTATCCTCAACAACTATAGGACACTGTAAACAAATAGACATAGTAGTCAAAGGATTACTAGTTGGAGTAGATATTGTAAGAGTATAAGGTAATTGAGAAACAGATAATTTTAATTGATCCACACACTCATACGAAATAAATGAATGTGTAGCGCCTGAGTCAAATAACACGTACGAGAGTCTACCCGGCTATCAAACACATACATTGTATAAGATCAGTAGATTGAGAGGATTCGGCTCCCTTCAAGGTAAACACTCTTCAAGTGACCTGAGGTCTTGCTCCCTGTTGCCCTGCTGATATAACTCCTCTCCCCCGGCTCCACCCCTATTGCCTCCATTTCCTCTTCCGCATCTATCGGTGGTCGCCTAGCTCGCTTGTCTCCGCAATCACGGGCCATATGTTCTATTTTCCCACAATTAAAACAACCAGGTCGCTCCCCTGCAGTCTCTAAGATAATGCGGTCCTCCACATCTCGAAACAAGATAAACCTTGCTGCTGTTGACCGGTTCTAACCACCGATCTTGGTCTTGTGTATGTCCTGACCGATCGGGCATACGGTCTCTGTCTCCATTGAGAGTTACTACCTCCTCGCCCTCGAAAACCCCGGTCGAGTAGGACCCCCACTCATTAATTGTTTTTCGCTCATTAGCTAGCCTCGGATCTAGACTTTCGATTGCACCGCATCGTTCCACTAGCTCGGAAAACTCGGATATCAAGAGATACTATAGCCCTCGAAGTTCATGTCGAGTCCTTCCTCAAACCTTCTACATTGCCAATCTTCATCTGGGAATCTCTCGATAAAATTCATAATACTTAATCGGAACCTCGAATCGTGATGCATAATCACCAACGATCATGTTGCCCTGTTTGAGACTCATGAATTCCCTTTCTTTCTCGCGTCGAACTAGACGCGGAAAATACTTCTCAAAGAAACGATCGAACAGCTGCGATTGATAACTCTGCCTTAGCATCCATCAATCTTCGCTTGCCTCTCCACCAAGACCTCGCTCCTCCAGTTAGCATGAAAGCAGCATACGTCACTTTCCTATCCTCTCTGCAGCGCATGGTATCGAATATCTTTTCGATCTCTTGTATCCACCATTCTGCCTTCTCTGGATCATAATCTCCTCGGAATTGAGGTGGCTTCCCTTTCAGGAAAGTAGCCATTCCGGCATCTTCATTTGCTGCAGCTCTCCTTTGGTTCTGTTGTTCCTGCTGTTCTTTGTTCATCTGTAACATCTTAGCATTCTGCTGTGTTTGTAACAACAGAGCAGTAACTATGTTTTTCATAGTATCTTGAGTCTCAGATGACTCTCCTCCACTTCCGGTATGATTATTTTCCACATTGTTAGCTCCCACAATTCTTTCAGGAGTTCTGTCATTCATCGTCAATCGACGTCCTTTTCCACGAGCCATGATTCTGTAAAAGAAATCATTTGCTCTTATCAGTATGACATATAATACCACATAAATACCATATGCCATACTAATGCTAATTATCGCATCGGGTTCGGACACACTACCCAACTTCTAAGCATAGTTATAATCCGATGTGGATTCAACTAGACACGGCCAGTAACAACTTCCTAGACCTCACAGTCCGATTAGAATCGAACTGCTCTGATACCACCAAATGAGACACCCCGTTGTGCCCCATTGTATTATTACATTAAATCCTTAATTAGTTATTTACTTAATCGCGCTCTTACTGTTGAAAATTCGTAAAAATTAAAACTTCAATAATAATCATATAACTTCTATAAATACAAAACACACCAAAACTATATTACATAAATACACACATAATTATTCTTTATTTTACACAACACGGTTTAGGGTATCCTCTCAGTAGGATCCCACACCGGTACTTATTTATACAAACATGCTTATAACTAACTGAAAACAAGAAACGTCTTATATGACTCACTGGCCCTAAACTTACTACACTACATTATCAAGATCAATAGATGGTTCTTCAGCGTCGACTTCATACGGAACGTCGTTCAACTCGTCAACAATCTCCGTCTCGTATGGGGTTCCATCCATCTCCTCAGCAACATATTCGTTCATCTGGTCTTCTAACGTAACAAAGTAGACATACACAAAAATACAGAAATAGGGAGATAAGAAACAGTTCTATCATCATAAGTGGAAAAGATTCATAGCATATAATACAATAATAGTCACAGACACGCATCATTAAAAATCAACAATCATCCTCAATTCACTATATCATCCTCTACCCTTCAACTCATGCAACTAGACCTTTATGCTGACGTGGCCACTACTACTCCTGTCACACATCCCTCGTTAGGGATGCCAGTCAGTCGTCCAAGTGACACGTTCCCCACGCCGGTGCACATTCTTATCCATGGTAAGAATGCTCATGCAAAGCAATGACACTATAGCTGCACTGTATCGTCGGTGCACACCCTGATTCTCTCTCTCACTCTGTCAAGGGTGCTCATGCAAAGCAATGACACTATAGCTGCACAACTTAAATTCTAATTTGGAACGGTCTACAAGAACTTCGGACCTCGTGTATCTCAAATACACGGTTATGAACAACAATGCAACACATGATTCTCACTGACTTTTATCAATAACAACCTAGTACCTCAAGCTTTTCCTCATAACCTCCACTTACATTCTATATCACATCACTTTTATAAAATAATAGCGAGGCACTTCTAATTCATATTCAAAACTCTCACCCAAACAAAATACCTCCGATCAATATATATCTTTCCTTAAAATTTTCTAAGCATAGAATTAAATCCAGGCAGATCATGCATAACACATTAAACAACAGAATATTCAAACATCTCCATATCATATAAAGCAATTTATCACAACCAACTCATAATAGTTCAACCAAATAAATAACAAAGTCAGATTCTGTCACGGCCTGGCCGTGATAGCCATCACGGCCATGACAGACAACAAAGATAAGAATCCTACAACACAGAACCTGTCACGGCCTGGCCATGACAACCATCACGGCCGTGACAGACAGCAAACATCCTCAATATCATAATTATTCAAACACCGAAACAATACGTCACATGCAGATGGAATACCTCAACCAGCGTATCGCAAACAGTCAAAAGTAAATAATTCAAACATCCTCAAATATGAATAATCAACCTAAGGCGATAAACCCACAATTCCCAAATCGTCATTGGTTTTACGGAAAAGATTTCAATACGATTTTGGTATTGTCGATTACTCGACCACTAGTAGGGTTTAGGTCGCCCTACACCATTATTATAAATTATATACTACTTATCGATTCCGACGATGGAATGGTTCTTTCTCCCACCTGAGTTTGCACCGAAAACACGTACACAACGATCCTCGTTATCCCGCCACGAGTTAACACAATCACCTTCAACCAAACAACATAATTATAATTAATCAACTAACACCCATCTATGACACTTTAGGGCTATGTTCGGCCAAGACTTAGAATTAGGTTTAGGATTATCTTCTTAATGTCATCTTTTGGATCCTAATTACTAGAGTCTTAATTAACATAGATTACTTATTACATGACTAAAATTTGAAACAAAATCCTCTAACCTTTAGGGTTAGGGTTTTGACCAAGGGCTGACTTTTAGGTTCAAAATCCTTAAAATTCGTAATCATGATTAAGTCATAGATTAATGATCCTTGATTAACCTAAATCATGGATTAGTGACTAAACAACTAAAGTTGAAACTCAAAACTTTCTAACTCTTTTATACATAGATTCGGCCTCAACATAATCTTAGGGTTAGGGTTCTTAGTTTAATAAACCAACTTGGATTTATTAATCATACATACTAATAGCTTGATTAACAAGATCATTAATGAAAACCATGAACAAAAACTCTACCAAACCTACTTTGATAGATTCGGCCAAGGCTAGGTTTTCAAGAAAGAAATTTTTGATTGCTTCATGCTCTTGGATTTAGATAGTAGACATGATATCTAGAAGATAGAAAGTAGTTTCATCATCATTAGATTTTCCTAGGATTTATTATGATTTTTCAAAGTTCTAGGGTTTGAAACTTGAAAATGATGAACCACCATGATATAAGTCTTGAATCAAGAAACTATCTAAAGAACATAGACATGATTTAAGACAAAGATTAGGATTTACCTCTTGAGAATCAATGATGAAGACAATCCAAGAACTTGCTTTGAGAAACTTAGAACTAAGAACTTAGAACTTTAGAGTTTTAGAAGACAACTAACCAAAGAACTAAATGAAAAGTGAGAGGAGGGTATTTATAGTGTGAGTGGCGACATCTCAAGAAGGATCTAGATGAAGATGAGTTGTCATGTTAAAAGGATCAAAGTGCAATTAAGTTCCAAGGACCAAATTGCAAAGATTCCAATAGTTGAAGGACTAGTTTGCAAATAGACAATAGAATGTCATGATGATGAGTTTAATCACATTAAATGCTAGCTTATCTTTGACTTAGTTGGCTGATTTTGGTGAGTCAAGGATAAGTTTAGACAAATTCAAGAACATTTGAGAATAATCTAGAATGTTGAAGAAAAACCAAGAATGATGTAGAAAAGTGTGGAACATTCTAGAAAAATCTTGATTCATCCATCAAATGAGAAAGTCATCTTCTCTCATGGGCTTATGTATTTGGGCTTGACACATTTGGGCTTAGTTTCATTTTCTTGTTTGTTGTGGGGCCCACTTGAAGATTTAAGCCTTTAAACCTAAGATAAGAAACTTAAATGGGCTTTATGGACTCAACTATGAACTAGAAAAGTTTGGGCTTCTAAGCCACGACCATTTAAGGTTAGAAACAAGGATTCTAGCCCAATCCACTTGAAAAAACGAAAAAAACTAATTTAGGGACAAAAGGGTAATTTACGAGAAAGTTCGAGGGACTTAACCGTAAAATTTCAAATTTTCTATTTAACCCTGAAAAACCTTCTAGACTTAAAAATATGATTCATCCCATTGAATCATCTCAAAATCCTAAGATAAACCCTCTATCCACTCTTAGAAACTCTAATTTCCCTTCCGTCGTCTACCCGATTACGTGTTCCCCTGAAAAACGTAAATTATTTTATTTTTTTCTGAAAAAATTCTATCAATACAGAATC
>JAUPTC010001553.1:0-23578 GCA_030762895.1 Sophora flavescens
TTCAGGGAAAACTAACTAATAATCCAAACAAAACAAGCCTAAACGCCAAGCAAATGTGCAAAATGTTGTGAAAATATGAAGGTGAAATCCTGCTTTCATCATAAACCAAACCAAATATCAAAAATCATGCATATATAACCAATTAATTAAGTAACATACTTTAATACAATTCTGATAACGCTTACACACATAACCAATTCTACTATTTAAGTCCGTGACCCAAAAGATTACAGCTAACCTACACTAGATAATAACCATGCATACTAACAATGTATGCAAGCTAATCAACACACTAGTAATTATAAACAATTTGTGCATGTTGCTTCCATCTTAACCGATCGCACAAAGTCTTTGTTCATGCAGGCCTGCATAAGATACACACCTCCTGAGGATCCTTGCGTACACCTGAGTCTAATAATATAGGAGAGACAACTGGCTAGCATAATATCAGTGTCATTGCTGGTGTTGATAGTTTTTTTTGCTAGCCACATAGGCACCACTCGTCTTAGAAGTTGAGGTAAGTTGATCGTGGAGTATATGATGCATTTGCATTCGAGGAAAATACTTCAAAATGAAAATTAAATCAAATTAGAATGACTAAATCTGAGTTATTAAAATTATATAAGCTAAATGAAATTAAATATAGTGGTTGGGATTTGCATTTGGTTTTGAATGATGATATCCTTGATAAATTTCAAAGCGTAGTAGCCGAGTCTTTGTCTTCGGTTGACGGGGCACTATAAAACCAAAAATAATAAATTAATTCTTTTAATTTTTTAATTTAAATTAAAAATTGCATAAGGATTTTAAGTAAATACCATTATAGATATTCGTTTAATTAAGCTGGATGATTTAGAAATTTAGACTTGCCTCATGTAATCCTCGATGAATTAGCAAAAATACTGGTGAAAAATCAAAACGATTTCCACATTGAAGTAAAGGTTTGAACCATCCTTATATATGAAGATAACAATAAATGCATATATATATGCCCGATTAATACGTATCCCTCATGTATGTGACGTTCAATTGAATCAACCTGCGGATCTCCACCGCCTCCAACGGTACATTACATTTAAACAAACAAATTAAAATTCATCATCTTACTAAGAAAAAAAAACCAAAAGCGTGTTAAATAAACAAGTTATAACTAAGGATATTATAAATACCATATGTTCCTCAATGCAGTATACCCGCTTGAGATTCTTAGTAGTATAAAAATCCAAATTACAGTAGCGGTTATCTTCAAAATATTATTTTTCAATCATTGAAATACTAAGTGTACTAAACTAATGATCTATTGTTTTTCAATCCTCTGTTCTATAGTGCGATAGTTCGGGAAACAAATTCATAATATAGTAAATAATACTAAACGTATATCGAATGGAGAACCATGTGCTCATCAAGTATTCAATTGGTACATGAGTAGCATCTTCGTATTTTCCATAAGTAACATGTACCACATGATTTCTGTTACAATTACATACATTTGATGCTTAGCCACAAAGTAGTGCCTCCAATTATAACGATTTATCAGCTAAAAACTCCTCTCTGTCCATATATATATATATATATATATATATATATATATATATAGTTATATACACAAACACACATACAACAATCTTTAAAGTTGATAAGCCAATAACAGTTCAATAATCAATACCTTCCATAACAAGATTGGCCGTGTGACAAGAGCATTGGACAACATCTCACCGCGGATGTACATGAGTAAAGTGTGGCAGCCTCGAACAGACTAGCTAGGCCATTTACATACCAGTGCACATAAATCGGTGATTTATCTGCCTGAAGTCGGTTGATTGAAAAAAGAATGGCATAAGGTAGCGAGGTTAATTCCAAGTGCTAAGAAAGCAATAGATAAGGAGTTAAGAGAGAGATTGCATCATACGGGGAGGTAGCCTTTGCGTGACGTACGACAAGCCACGGCCACAAGAAGTAGCTCCAATTAGATACAAGAAGAAGGTTTCTACACGAAAAGGAGTTGACTCCGTGACACAGGTTACCAAGGAAAACCTTGACATGAATTGACTGAAGTATCAAATAAATGACCCACATGATCCTTTTTTCTCCTTCTTTTGTTAATTTGATAATATAAACAAATGTTCACAAATTCATCATGTCTTTAAGACGGTCCAATTTTTCAAATGGCAAGCCGAACGGTGAGGGTGGACTAGAGTGGAAGCTGTACTTAAAAAAGATATGTAACCATCTATCTCAATCCACAAACAGATCTTAGAATTTTCCAGAATACATCTTCATACACATTCGACCGTTATCATCATTAAACACTTTAAAAGAAGGTATAGCATTGGAATAACTCTACAGCACATGAGTAAGAAGGTAACTTGTATAAGCGGGGGGTCATGTCCGCGATAAAATGAAGAGCTATATTCCGACACGTATTGATAATCCGCCTGAACTTCATATATAAGCTAAGCAATCAAACACTAATAATAAAAGGAAGACGGTTACCAACCAGTGCCATAAAGCTCCCTTTGAGGAAAGAGGTTAATGGAAGGTCAAACCTACATAGTGGGGTCTATAATAGGCAACCTTACCGCATTTGCAAGAGGCAAATGAAACCGATCAGTATGCTACCTAAAAAATAGAAACCTTCCACTGAGAATCTATATTAGTGTACCATATGATCCTAGGAAAATGTCGGCCACTTGAAATACAAATAGCAGGTACAAGAAGTAAGAACTACGGCTAAGATGGCTAGTCTTTCAACCCTTTACTACTTATCGGGGAACTATCTTCTATTTTCTTTTCCTCTTACTCCTTATGAAACCATGTGGGAGGAGAGGGAGTAGGTTAATGGTAACCGCTAATGAACTCTATTTGACAAAAGGAATTATTAAGTACATTAGATTGGGAGAAAAGCTACCTTTCCCCGGCATTTTTTTATTCCCTCAATAGTCAGATTGGATTGATAGTACAAAACAATGACTTCTTAATCTAATTCATTCTTTTCCACAATACATGACCTTACTCTACCAAGTAATAAAAAAAAAAAAAAATTCACCGTGAATCCACAAAACTAAAGGGGAAAAAAAAGTAAAAAAAGTCTCTATAGAAACCAAATAAACCACGACCCATGGAAAACGAAAGGAAACCATCATAAGCACCCCAAGCTCTCACGGAAAACTCCCTTCATAAAACCTTAAGAAAAGGGATGATCTAATTACTAAAATAAACACAAAGCGACACTCCTTAGCCTCCAGCAAAGACAACTTAAAAGCTTCAAAAGCCAATTAAGAATCCTCAAGGCCCTCCATGATTTAGAGTTGTTGCTAATGCATGAAGTTTTTTCTACCTCCTTCGACCATCATGCTCACAATAATGCTAAGCAATTCAACAAGATTAAATTCTAATGCACTATCCCGGTAACAAGTAAGGCTTTAAACGAGCAGGGGAGGGTGGGTTGGAGTAGGGGTTCATGAATCAGATTTATTTGTAAAATGCACTTGAGAACTCATCCAAGTTTACCCCCATTGTTAGCCCGTACAAAATGACCATCAAAGTAGATTATCAATTTAAGCAACCAAATTTAGAGTCAAATCAAATGAATTAAGTAGGTTAAGATATTTTCCAGGTTGCTAGTGATAAAAGCCTTAAATGGCATAACTGAAGTAGAATATGTGGATGCATAAAGGGTAGAATATCGAATTCCTTACAGTTCACCCGTGAGATTCATGTAAGTTTGAGGCTTTACAGGAAAACAGAACTTCACAACAAAACCTGTGAATATTACCATGCCCTAAAACTCACAGATTACAACAAATACCAGAAGAAAGCAGAAAATCAAATCAGTGAACAATACCAACCTTTTTTCCCAAAACGGCTTTGGAATGACCCGTGTCCATAGGATCCCGGGAGTGAGCAAATGCATCGATCATCTCAAAACCCCCTGTCATGGAAGAATTTCATCAAAAGCAAAATCAACGAGTTGATAGATAGCGGGAAATAAAGCGGCGTTTAATATGGAGAGGAAAAGAGATAGAGAGTAGGTTATACATTGTGTCTAGTGGTGAGCGAGCGGAGAGAGAATTCTCAAGGCAATGGCAGGTGATGGGAAAGAGATGAAAGAAAGAAGGTTGATTATTGGAGATAGGTTCAGCGTCGGCGGTGAGCTAAGCAGCGGACGCAAAAGCGGCGTTGGCGGTGGCCCGAAGAAAGGTTGTCGGCAGCATCGACAAAATGGCAGCTGGCGCATCCGGAAAGCGGATAGAATGGGATTGTGGCTGGGAAAAGGAAATAGTCGGCATGACAAGGGAAAAGGAAGGGCGAGTGCGCGGAATGGCAGTGGCAAGCAACAGGAAGAAGTATGGAACCTAGTCGTTAGAGGGGCAAGTCTCGAGCGGTGGAGGCAGGAGGCAAGTCTCGCGGCGAGGTTTGAGCCAATGCGATCCCAGCGAGAAGAAAGAAGAAGTGAGCAAGGAAATATTAATTTAATTAGTAAATGGGGAATAGATAGCACTTCCTTGGAAAAGTGCTATCTGTTTATTTACCTATGATAGCGTTTTCTTAAGGAAACGCTATCTATTGACTTATAACAAGCGCTTCCTCAAGCGTATCTATTCTATCAATCAACATTGATAGCGTTTCCTTGAAAGCGGCCCATCACAGCTCAGGAATAGATAGCTCACTTGGGAGCGCTATTAAGCCTTTCACCTATTTTTAAGTGGCGTTTTTCATTGAAGCGCTGTGAAGTGCGCTACTAGAAACCCTTTTCTATAGTAGGTACACGTTGCATTAAAGATCGATCTCAGTCACCCGTGGAACTAGGATTATCACATTTAGGAATAAGAACTATATTGTTGTGTTGATACGGAGAAGGACACGCCCCATCAAGTGCGGTGACATCTGGCTTGGAAAATATCCACCACACAAACTCCAAAAATGCTTATAAAGCTGGATTGGTAGTCGAATAGGGACCTTGTCGAGAATGCATCTTTGAGAGAGCTACTCGGCTTCTTCACGAACAAAAGAGCAAGAAGGATGGAATTGTCTTGCTCTGTAACTCTAGATCAATCAAGTTAGCGACTTTAAGAATGGCTGACCTGGTTCCCTCTGAAAAGTATTCACCAGTATTCCTTTGAGATTTCACCCTGTCCCTCATGATTCTCAAACTTCACGCCCTCCAACATCTTTGAGCTCCTGGATAAATTTCTTAACTTTCCTAGCCGCGCTTAGCTGAGTGGCTTGGTATTACACAGGTCACCCTCTTGCAACCACATCACTTTTGATCTTTGTTTCCAAAACACCTCCTCTGCACCAATAAAGCGAGAAATCTTTGCTTAAGATAATCAAGTGATAAACACAATTCCATCACGACCACCTCGGAATTCTCGGTGGTTCTTACAATTTTATCTCATCCGTTGCTTTGACTTTGGATTCTTGCCCCTGACGAGAGATTATTAGCCATGTGACTCAGCTTATCAACAATAGAAGCACTACCTCACATTTTGACTCTTAACAACTACATCTTGCAATTAGACTTCTCCTCGACAAAGCATTTCAAACTTAAAACCCCAAAGGAAAAAAATTGTGTTGCTCTTTTATAACTAGGCAAATGGGTTTGTGATCGACATACATATGAGAAGATTTAGAGACAAGCATGAGAAGTAAATTCCTCCAATCATTTGTAAGCCATTGCCCTATCAAGCCTTTCTTCCACAATACTCCTCACCATGCAATGAGGAACCACGTAAACGGATAACCCTCCAGAAATAATATCGGTCAAATTACACTCCCCGCGGTATCACAAAGCCATTTAAGAGACATGAAGTATGATCAACCACTTTCCCACTTATCCTCCAGCAGAGTAAGATATCATTAAAATCGTGATAATGCACCAAGGAAAGAGGAAACATATCAATCAAATCTGGAGCATTCTCCATGAATCTTTCCTCTAGACGTTTAGGGAACCGCAAAAACCATTCAACCTCAAGCTCCTCTCCCACTTTGGATCCACAACCTCCAACATTAGTATAGCGCTGCCACTCATGCCAATGCTATCAGCGACAACGAAAAATCCGTCAATATTTTCACGAATCTCCTCGATCTCTTAGCTTGCACTAAGTTTCAAACAAAAAATAATATCCGGTTTATTTGATGGGATAGGGTCTCTAAGATTAGGAGCTGCCAGCCAGTTAAAAACCTCATCGATTGCGAGGTGAGGATATTACGTAACCTGGCAGGAAGTTTGGGGACCCAGAGAGCCTGCCGATAAAAATGCTGATTTCCTTGAACAGTAGCAATAGATAGGACTGGATTGTCAGATTTGATTAGAAAGAATCCAAAAGTTCCCTTCTACACTTGATATCTCTCAGTTCTCATCTCCATTAGGTACTGTAGCGATGGTTGACTAGTTCTTTGACCAGTATTCCCACCCCAGCCGTTGCATGCGTTTTGAAGGGGTTAGCAAAATCATGCACCATGTGACTTGCCGTGATCAGCATCCGAGATTGATGCACAACCTATTTTGATATCCACGATTCTTCCCCAACATTATTCGTATGCACCCCATCGTGATTTCCGTGCCAAATCCTATCTTCATGGGAAACCACCGTTCAGGTCCCTCAGCCACCTGCTATCTCCACCATGTCCTCCCCTTCTCAGATCTGCTCGCAGCTCAACGTTCCACCCTCTGCTACCATCATCCTGCTCAGCATTCATAAGGTTTTCATAGGAATTTTTCAGTATGACCAATACAGCCACAATAAAAACAAAACCTCCTAATCTTTCATACTTAAATTTCACCCTCTCCATTCCCCTCCTGGTCTTCTTACTTTCTGCTCTTTTTTCAATGGGTTTCTCACATCCACCCGAACACGGACACGCATATAGGTCCTCCAAATACCAGTAGAATTTTTTATGTCATACTCCTGGAATTCTCTATAAAGTTACCAAGATGTTGTCCAATAACTGGAGTCATGAAGCCTACTGGAAGTTCATAGGTTTGAACCCAGAAGGACACATTAAATAATGATTTGAAAGGCAAGAATGTCTCCTGCATCCATCCTTCCCAAGATCAGCAGTAATTGTCAAAAGACCGAGGTCCACCCTCCAAATCCTTTCCATGTCCTTACTGTGATAGAACTGGAACAGAAAGATTCTAGGTTTGCTTCAGTGACAGTGACCCCCTTCACCGGCCTCACACACCTCCACAGCCTCTTCCTCATTCATGAACTCGTATGAGTCTATCCGTGAAAGCGTCCCACAAGACAGGGATTTGATGAATATGCAGCGCCTGGTTTGCTCTTCCTCCTCCACAATCCACAAGCCCCATTCCTAACTCCATCTCAACGTTATGAGAGAAAAATGAAAAGAAGAAACTCAAATCAGCCGTCGTCACTAGGGAGATTAAAGCCTAAGCGTCGTCTCACCAGGGAGAGAAAGTATTTACTCTTCTAATTAATAATTAGACATATATTCTTTTAATATAAATTATATTTATATGCTACTGATTTAAAAATTATTGTCAATTTTTAATGTTTTATCATTTTTTTACAAGAATTATTCATCATCTTAAAAAAAAAAATATTAACTTTTATTTATTATTTATAAAACATCTATCATTAATCACGTCTGGCGCGATAAGTCTGACCTATTATGAGCGATATTATTATTATTATTATCATTTTTGGGTCTGTTTTTACACCACAAATAGCATATACCACAAAAATTTAATTGTTTTAAATATTCTAAAATACCCTCATTTATCTTAAACACACCTAAACCTATTTCAAGAAATGCACTCCAAACTCTCATTTTCTTTCTCTTTCCTCTTCTCCCGGACACCCCACCCATTCAATAATTCCTAGGTTATTTTATTCTTTCATATTGAATGTATTGAAGCCATAATAAACTCTTTCTTCCTCTCTTTTTTTCATATGAAGATTTTGCGCCAGATTATTGATTAGCGGCTTTCCAGATCCGGTATGTAAATTGCACTTATTATCGATTACCGGATTTCTAGATCCGGCTTGTTAATCTTGAAACAAAAATACATACCGACCATCGAGTTCCGGTATCTAAAAACAACAAATATAAAACTAGATCTACAAATCCGGTATAAAACAACCAAACATGGACATGCATCCATGAATGCCCAATTAAAATAATGATTGAAGAAGTTCATGGAGATACATTCAATCAAAACATGGAAATTGTTTTGGAAGAAAATTTTCAAAAGACGTTGCAGCTGGAGGTGACTTGCTGGATGTGGGGGTATGTGGGGGTGACAGCGGGAATTTGGAACGATAACCTGTTGCAAAAATGTGGCGGAACAACGGAGCTTAAATGAGAAGAATGGTTTGAGATTGTGGCTGAAACGCGAGGGGTTGAATTGTGTTTGTTAATAATTACCGAAAAAAACCTTTAAAACTATTTTTGAACACAAGAAGATTAAATGGAAGCAAGCACAAAAAATAGATCCTTTTTAAAAAGCTTTAACAAAAACGATATCAGAACAATCGATCAGGTAAGCGAATAAAGCAGTAAGAGTTTAGGGATATAATATTCCTGTAGGAGATGTTTTATCCTGGTTCACTCTCTTCCTAGCAGGGATTAAATCCAGGTCATACTTGAAGGTTTTCTCCACTATTTTTAGGAATGAATTCTGGCCAAGGAGTGTTGGCCAGCGCCTCAAGACACTGCAGTATTCGCTTGTATCAGCGCCATCGGGGCTCTGCTCTAACAAAAATTTAGCTTATGATGTTTTAAACTGCATGTGTGAGGATGTGATTTAAGATCGGTTGAATATTGCAACAATATTCAAACTAAAGAATTCACGGAACTCACAGCTCATTAAAGGAAATTAGAATGAGTGATTGCTCCCGATTGGAAAAAGGTTGTTCTTCGAACTCGAGGTCTTCTATTTATAAGCGACCTTCTTCAGCCACTTGTATTTCTTCAACGGTTATTTTGAATAGTCTCGTTTGAATAGCATTGAATGCATGATGTCAGTTGTGGTACGATAAGCTAGATTGTGGTAATCTTTGAAAAGTACTCTTGATTGCTGCTCGGTGTAAATGGGCTCACTTTCTTGAACATTTACGCTTGAAAACATTTTGTTCCTCCTTTGTCATACAATCCGACTTTTTCCACGACCATAAAGTTGTCATCGTGCGGAATCGTTTTGCGGTTTCTCATTGTGCGATTCTGCTTTTTTTCATTCTTTGATGGTCTTATGTTTTAACTTTTACAACAAGGTAAAATAGTAAAGCGAGATAAAACAAACGTGAAAAAGAACAAATATTCTATAGAAATAAATATCAATCATTTGAAATAAGAGACCAGAGGTCGGATTGCATTTATCATTCAAGAGATGAAGCTCGTCTACTTAAGAACACAAATCTACTTATGTGAGACTAGAATGCAATTTCACTATTTTATTGCTCGTCTGCGTGGCATATTCTACCGTCTGTCCAGGTCTTTGGACTTGCTATACCTCAATGAGTTATCATTATCTCCATCACGGTGACGTGGCACTTAGAGGCTCGTCTACTTGATTATTTTATCTTTCGAATTCATTCAATTCTACCAATTGTTAAAATCTGTGTGGCAAGAAATGACACGTCTACTATAGTCTTTGGACTGCTTTGTATCTAAGTAAGTTATCTTGATTTCCGATAAGTAAACATTTGGTGCTTGTCTACTTAAACAGTCTACTCAATTAAATAAATAAATAACTTTGATATTAGAGCAGCTAGTCTCTACAAGGGTGAATGCGTATTTTTCTCCAAGGAGTCCAACGAAAACTTATCCCAAGTTTTCATTACTTATATTATAAACATTCACTGCATATTTAAAACCATGTTATGTCTCAATTAACTGCTTTGCAAGCAAATTTAATCATTTGTTAACATCAAAATGTAGAGATTATTTAAATCAAATTCAACTTTGGTTCCAACAATCTCCACATGCATTGACAACGAAACTAATTAAATTTAAAAGCAAAAGTCTAAGAGGAGCTTGCAAGCTCCCCTGAGGACAAGCGTTGAGATATATAATCATTAAGCATATGAGACAAACTGCATATAAGCTATTAGATCAATGCAAGTGCTTATCAAACTTAGAGTATATATATAAAAGAATAAATAAGCATAGTTTAACGAGATATCGAGCAAATAAGCAAACGAAGTATCGGAGTATTAGTTATAAATAGAATATGCATATGCAGAGGCGATATGAGCTTTTTCAAAATTTGACTTTGTATATATAAAAAATCTCTTTTCTTTCCTTTTCTCCCCTTTTTATCATCGGACAAAAGGTGAGACGAGGTTAACCATCATTATCGATAACAAAAAAATTCTAAGTTAGGCGGGAGGAGGTGGTGGAGGGTTGATTAGTGCGGGTTTCTTGAAATCAATCAAAATTCCAGCATTTTGTTCACAAACCTCTAAGGTTGGAGTCGAGATACTTGAACTCTCTGAGAGACTTCCTCGAGTGATCTTCTCAATCATCTTTTCAACATACTCTTCAGCAGTTTGCCAACTTCTTTCATCAACTATCTTTACCCGAGAAGCTTCAAGATTTGGTGGCGGAGTGTAGTCGAGCAAGTGCTTGAGGTGCATAATGCTCTGGAATGTTCGGGGACAGTGCGAAGGGTGAACCACGACAGAGCTTGTGGATGAGAAGTGTGCTTTTCCCGAGGAGGTGTTTTGCTTGGGAATGGAATCGATAACCTGCCTCGCGGCCCCACCCCAAGTCGACAGCTGTGGCGACTGTACTGGGTCCTTGACTACAATTCATCTTACTGTGTGCCGAGAAGGAGGTGAAAGAGGCGAGCTTAATCACAAGAAGGAGTAAAGTGGTTCTTTGCTATTTCCTTTTGCCCATTTAATGGGATAGGAGGAATTCCTGATCCTACTTGTTATAGGAAGTCCCTAGAGATCTTTGTAGATCATGTCTACGAAGTTTGAAAGTCACATATTTGCCTCGACTTTAGATGACCTTTTCTCTTCTTGGGAGTGGACGGAATGCTTCTCTTGTGTAATGAATGGTGTGGGATTTCCGGAAGTCGTGATGCGTTTTCACTAATCATCCCAGTATTTCGGTTTTCAAATAATAGTCCGGCAAGGAGTAGTCAAAGGTTTCTTGATTGAGATCAGCATTGAGTTCAGCTTGTAGCATTATAAACTTTGAATCTTCTATGCTTCTTGTCCTTGTCCCACTGGTAAAATATACATTAGATGGTAAAGGTTTACGTCCAGTTAACCAAAAGCTAGGCGTTAAAAGGGAGCGGTGGCGGAGTTTTGTTCTCCCGAGTTCATTAATTCAATTTTAGCGTCAGTTGTTTTATTTGACGTTAAAAAGTGAAAGTGACTCACTGCAACGTCGGTTCAATAAAAAACTAACGTTAACATCGAAGATTTTAACGTCAGTTCTACAAAGAGCGGCGTTAAAAAGTGGATCACTTACTTTTAACGTGGAGTCTTACGTCAACCGGTACGTTAAGCGTCCCTTTAATAATTTTTTATCTAGTATTCCGATCCATTCCGCGTGCCTTCCTCAAAGTTTCAGTTTCACATGAATTGTTTTGATGTTTCTGTGTTTACATTTTGGAAAACTATAAGTTGAATCAATAACCCAATAGGATCTCATTCATGAAGTGTAATACAGTGTCGTCGAGAAGATTGAAAAAGAGTTTAAATCCTATAAAATTACATTGAAATGGTTTAAAATCCTATAAACATTAAAATGCTAAATCCCATTAAGCACATCCCATCGGTTTTATGAAATATGCCAAAGGAAAACTATCCTTAAGACCTCATAAAGCGGGGGCATGAAGCTCAAAGAGGCAAAAACAAGTGCACTAGATCCGATTTCAGCAAAGGCAGTGGTTCAGAGACTTCCAAGACGGTCACTTGTCCAAAGCTGAGGTTTTGGCTGTGACCCCAGAGCACTGATTAGCCTCCGGTGATTCTCCCGGAAGGTGATAAGGTGAGCAACTCACATAATGTAATTTACTCGGACTTATCACCCATGTCAATGTAATTTACTCAAACTCGGAAGTTGTTTGACCATTAAGACAAAGACCTTTGAGTCTAGGAATAGGAAGAAAGAAGTGATGAAGTTAATCTCCACGAGAGCTATATTGTGAAGCGAGAAAATTAAAAGGATGGAAGGAAGCTATTTATAGGAAGCGAGGGGATGAAGTTACTAAGCTATTCCGATTTTCTTGAAAACTTACCTATAAAACTTAATGCTCATTAAAGGATTGAGTTACAAGGTGCATGGGTAAGTAGCGATGCAGTCAAAGGAATGAATGTTTTGCAGTATCTATACACTTTTAACGTCGGTTTTTAAAAAAGCGGCGTTAAAAGTGTTTTGAATAAAAATATTAATTGTTAGCGTGAGTTTTTATACAATGGCGTTAAAAGTTTGATTTTACTTGAGTTAAATAAATAGGCGGCGTAAATAATCCTATATATTATAAGCGTGCGAGAATGAATATTGGAAATAATGTAATTAATATAACGGGAACTTGGCGAGTCGTAAATTAAGTTGGCGTTAAAAATGAGGTGGTGGGTAAACTATTTGCGTCGATTCTATAAATAAGCGGCGTAAATAATTATGAAACTCATTTCATTGGTTGTCATGTCCCTGTTGTCCTCTTACATTGAGATCACTCCATATATTCTTTGCGAGTTTATTTCTAAACCTTTTTTTTACAAGTTTATTTTTTAATTTTTATTAATTAGCTTGAATTAGTAAACAAATTATTGTGCAAATTAAAATAAATAAACACTTAACATAAAACAAGTTATATGTATAATCAAATCGTATGACATTGAGCGATTCATAAGTTTAAAATTACATGATTAAAAGATAAAAATTTTGCAACATAGCCTAAAATATAAAAAAGTTTTCTGCATCAACATCATTTTCTTCTGGTGCTGTCTTGAAACTCCAATGGATGCATCACCTCCCCTAACTTGAATTCCATGATGCAAAGTAAATCCTCGTCACTAATAGCGAAAGCAAAGTGAAATGGATCTTTGCATCTTTCTTCTTGAGTGGGTTCCTTGATGCATCATCTTGAATCCACAATCACTTGCTTCAAAGTAAAGTGAAAGGGATGAGGGGATGAAATAAAGTGAGAGAATCACATTACGTGATTCACCCAACCTAATATCCATGTAATGTGATTTACCCAAACTCAGAAGTTGTTTGACCATTAAGACAAAGACCTTTGAGTCTAGGAATAGGAAGAAAGAGTGGTGAAGTTAATCTCACGGCGAGTATATATTGTGAAGCGAAAAATTAATTAAAAGGATGGAAGGAAGCTATTTATAGGAGCAGTTGATGAAGTTACTAAGTTATTCGATTTTCTTGAAAACTTATCTATAAACTTAATGCTCATTAAGAGGATTAGGTACAAAGGTGAATGGGTAAGTAGCACAGATAGTCAAGGAATGAATGTTTTTGCAGAAACTAATAAACCTTTACGTCAGTTGTGTAATACAATCTGAGGTAAGAAGTTGTGAGCGTTTTTACGTCGATTTCTTAATACAACTTACGTTAAATATATGACCTTTAAGCTAGTTATTACTAACAACTGACGTAATAAGTGTGAGAGTTTTTAACGTCCATTTATTAAGACAAGTGGCGTTAAATATATGATCTTCAACGTTAGGGTTTTACCAAAAATTGGCGTAAAATGTTGTTTTATTTAATTATAACATTTACCCCGCGCGCCTTCTCCACTTCTGCGTACGTCTTTTCTCTTTTCATCATGCCTCAACCCTCACTCTCGGCTCTCACTGCCCTAATCGCGAGCTCATCTCCACCGCCACCACCGCTGCAGGGCTTCGCCACCACCGTGAGGTACACTCTTAACCCCCAACTCTGTCTTTCCCGCTCATTCTTTGCAATAACTTGACGTCTCTCTTTCCCCTTCCCGCGCACTAACTCTCCCTTGTCCCTCTGCTCTCGGTAACCACATCGAACATTGGCCACCACTCGAGCTTCCCCACCACCACCACGCGAGGCCTTATTTTCGGTGAGTCTTTAATTAAGGCACATTTTTTTATTTTTGGTTTTGAGTGCATGCATGTTGCTCTACTGGTTTGAAATGTAGTCTCGTAGTTGAAACTTGAAAGCTGTGAGTTTGAGTTGTTTGGAATGTCTCTATTTTTGGTTTTGAGTGTATGTTGAAACCGTAGTCTCGAGTAGTTGTAACTTTAAACCGTGAGTTTGAGTTGTTTGGAATGTCTCTATTTTTTGTTTTGAGTGCATGTTGCTCTGCTTGGTTGATCTGTCACGGTCGTTATGCTCATCACGGCGGGCGTGATCGATTCGCCTATGAGGGTCTGGTTCGGTTGGCGCGTTACGGCAGTGATGGACATCACGGCCAGGCCGTGACCATGCTTGGCAATCTTCAAAAACTATAGTTTTCAATCTCCGTATTGTCCTTATATTGGATATATAGATGTTTTGTATATCTCTGAGGACCTATCTAGTTATTTTTATTTATACTTTTGTATTTATTTTTGAGTTATAACCTATGTTAATACATATATATTGTTTACGACAGGCATACATATGGATCGGTCGGATAGCCCACATGCACGGGAGGACACTTTGTGGGGGTTTCGCGAGGACGATCACGCTCACGCTTCGATTCTAGTGTAAGTTTACATGTTATATACTATATTTAGTCCTTCTTGTTAATGTAAGTTTATAATGTTACAACCTCTATTTTATCATTTTTTTTGTCCATACGGACATCACAGGCTCATAGGAAACGGGGTAGAGGAGCCACCTCGTTGAAGAAACTAGAGAAGGATAGGCGGAGAGCGGACAGAAGCTTGAGGTGTCCTTCGATGCTAATCTAAATGCCCGGGGACCCCGTGCTAAAGAATTTAATAAGTGGGTGTTTCTACAAGCGAAGTAGCACGTAAGCATCAACTACAACCACTGGAATGACGGTCCACAGAACGTTAAGGATCAGATTTGGGAGGCTATCATGGTATTTTACCTTTACATTCGTTTGATTTACATTATTAGATAATTATCCGAGTTATAATCCATCCAGTTGTTATATATGTATCTAATGTGTAGGTAGCTTGATCGTGCCAAATGACGAGGATCATCGTCATAAATGTATGAAAATGGCATCAAAGCGTTGGAATGGGTTCAAGCATGATCTTACCAGGTACTATGTATCTGGGAAGAAGCGGCTTGATAAAATGTTCTCGGATTATCCCTGGATTGATCAGGATACTTGGGATATGTTTGCCAGGAGTCGACAGGATGGAGAATTTCAGGTTGGTTGATTAAGTTAATTTTGTATGCTTATTATAGATCATTTAACTGTATTTAATTATGTGTTTTTGTTTGAATAGGCTAAGGCAAATAAGGGTCGGCAGAATCAGGCGAAGAACGTCCACCGCCACACCATGTCTCAGGGTGGGTACCATACTCGGATCAAGCAGATGATGCGGATAGGCTGAGGGCGAAGGAAGAGCACTCTGCTAGGATTGAAAGAGGAGAGGTGCCTCGAGGGCACACCATCAAGTCCTCCGTCGGACATCGACCGCGAGGATGTCCGGTTAGCCGGCCGCATGACAAAGGCGGGATCTTTTTAAAGTTGATGCCACTCATGAAGTGGCGAGATAAGATTGTAAGTAAATAATTAACTTGATTTCAATTGATATTTGTATAGATATTTGCAACACTTTTCACTTGCACGTTTTTTTCATTTTTTTCATTGTAGATGGATCTTAAAGCAAAATCCTCCCAGGGCGCATTCGTCCCTTCTGGACGGCAGGACGTCTTGATGACTGCTCTAGGCAAGAAAGACCATCCTGGTCGGGTTCTCGGTGTTCCTAGGAACGTGACCATCAAACAATATTATGGCAAGTCTGCTTCACGAAAGCGGGTGGTCAATGAAGCATCAATTTTGGCTGACATTACTCAGCACCTCATGTCCAACCCAGATATTACAACACATCTGATGCAAGGCTTAATAGCCAACCCAGAATTCAAGCAGGCGCTTGCCAGAGAGCTTTCCTCCGTCGGTACATCCCAGGACACCGCAAGGCTTGCCAACGCTTCACATGTGAGCACAAAAGAGAGTTTTGGTATGGTACATGTGGAGGACGATGAGTTGGCAGCTAGGGAGCGGGAGTTGGAAGTCCAGCGCCATGAGCATGAGTTGGAAATGAAAAGGCGTGAGCTTGAGTTGGACTCCAAACGACGTGAGCTTGAAATGTTAGCAAAGGTATTTATTCATTATTAATGTCCAAATTAGTCAAATAATTACTTGTGTTTTTTTTAATTATCAAAAACTTATATATTTTATTTTTCCTAAACTGAAGGCCAAGTCGACGTCGGTGTCGCTATCACCTATCACTCGTTTGTTCTCACTTGGTGAGGATTATGCGTTTGAGATTTTTGAATGTCCATTGGATCACGATGGATGGGTGGCACGCCCAGATCAACAGAGGATATTTTCCTTCGTTGGTGACGATCTCAGGAACGCTTGCAGAAATAACGTCTGGATGAACAGCAATGTCATCAGTCTCTGGTGCACGTAAGTTAATTTTAATTTTATAACTTATTTATTTTTGGTATTTTTCCATTTAATAATTTATTTTAATTTCAATATATATATTATGTAATTAACATCCACACCTTTTCATATCTTAGGTATCTCCATCGTCTTCAGCTTGATAAGGGCGTTGCATCAGTTTACGGTTTCTTAGATCCGTCAATCCTTCTGCCCGATTTCTTTCTTTGGCGATGCATTGAGTAAATACTTAGGGGAACTTGTTGGGATACAATCCGAAAGAATTATATCTGGCTCCCTACTGTATGGAATGCCATTGGCAGTTGTTGAATTTCACCCGTCTAGGCATCTGTCATATTCTTCGCTCTCTCCACCAAGATCCGCCACAAGGCGGTGGAAATTGTAAATATGTAAGTAACTAATCTTAAATTTAATTTAAGTTTTAATATCAGTTGTTTTTAGTTTATTAACACATGATATATGAGTTTGTTAATTGATCGACATGATTATTTGTTTATGATAGCGCTGAAGGCGAGTAGCATAAGTTGCGCCAACGGAGAAGTAGGACTTCTAAGGCTAAAGCAAATCCTGTATGGAACATCCTCAAGGTTTGGTAGTTTATTTATCAAATAATTAATATTATAATTACTAATTTATGTGTATATTCAACCGACGTTGAAATTAATTTTGTTGGTAGTCTCGATTTCAAACCGACGGTTGGTCGTGCGGCTATTATGTGATGCTTCATATCTTTGAACATAGTCTCCGCATCTATTACGGATGGATGGAAGAAGGTAATATTTAAACAACTTGTTAAATTATATATTATAGTTTTGAAGATGACTTGTATTGATGTTATTGTTATTATTTGAACGTGTCTAGGCATTTATCGACCAATCGCCTATTGAAGAAGATGAGTTAAGAGACTTGAGGATGCGCTTCGCTGAATTCTTCTTCAAGTATGCGGCTGAAAAAGGAATTGACAACATACCTCCGCACTACTTAGATAAATAGTTTTTGTTAGACTTTAGAAACTAATTAATAACATGTATATATATATCCTTAGATAGTTTTGTTTTTTAGACATTGGAATTAAAATTTATTTATATATATACATGGGTTTTGGTTTTAAGTCCCCCATTGTTCAATTTTCCTTTGCAATTCTCGTAATGTGTGTGATATTACGTATTCTTTGGGACTGAATGCGGGAATAGCCGAGGGGAGTGATATTTTAAAACTGAATTTTAAAAAAAAACCTATTAACGTCGGTTGTATCAAACAAGCGGCGTTAATATTATTTTATAAAATATACGATACACTATTAACGTCCAGTTGTTTATTACAACGACGTTAAAATTAAACCTTTAACGTCAGTTCTTTATAACAAGCGGCGTTAGTTTTAACAAAATCAACGCCCGTTGTATTAAAGAACCGGCGTTAATAGTTTTAGTTTAACGTCGGTTGTTTAAAAAACCGGCGTTAATTTTTACAAAATTAACGTCGGTTTTGTTAAGAACCGGCGTTAATAGTTTTATATTTAACGTCGGTTCTCAAGCAGCGTTAAAATATTAACTATTAACGCGGCTGTATTTACGTCGGTCAGATTACGGCGTAAAAAATCAATTTTAACCGGCGTAAAAGCACTTATTGCACTAGTGTCCTTGTTTAGATCAATCATCTCGTAGTCTTGGACAGGTCATATAGGGTATGATTCCAACTCTTGTTTCCGCATTATGCCTCAGCCGTGATGGAAGGACAAAATGTGCAACTCATCAACTACGAAATGACTGAATTCCCACTTTAGTATTTCACGAGATGAGTTGATCCTTGAAGAAATCGAGAGGCCCTCCCATAGACACTTGGGATGCTTGAAGGATACCCATTTTGTGTCACTTGTCCATGATCATAGGGACATGTTGTGAGGATCTCACTCTTCTTTCGAGGGAGGGTAGGAAGATTCTTCCTTAGTGGGTCTGTCTCCCAAACACTTATCACATGTCTCTCGAACATGTAGTGTGAAAGGTATGAGAGGTGGAGTTTTGACAAGATTAGGATAGATTTTCCTGGGAGGGAACCTTTTCTGGGGCAAGTGAGTGACTAAGGGTCCAAGGTTGTTGAACATCTGTGAAGGAACATTTGTGATTAGTTTGCAGTCAGGATGTGGTTTATGGTAGGACTCAACTGGTGGGTCTATTTCTTCTTCATACTCAGGTAGGGGGTACCACCTATCAGGGATGTGTTCAGGTTCAGGTTGGTGAGTGAGAAACAGAACTCTCCAATCTATCTTTACTTTAGCCCAATCCTCAGATTTGCCATCATAAACAACAAAAATTGGAGTGAAAGGAAATAAAGTTCTTAAAGGTTTTGGGAAGGGAGCACCAGGGGAAATGCCAATATCTGGTTGATTGAACCAGAGATCATTAGCAGAGATAATTGGTTGAAATTGTGGTCTAGATGAGGAGGCTATTTGTGAGTGAGCAGGGGAATGTGTAGGTAAATTTGTGGTTTAGTCAGTTTGTGTTGGTTGGGGTAAAGGAGATGGAATATAAACATTGTCAGTTATGTTTTGGTTAAACACCTCATTTGGAGCAGAGACAGTAACATTTTCAACAGAGGCAACAGCAACAGGGAGAGTATCATCTCTATTTTTTAAACTAAACACTAAGGCATCTACTGTTATTTGAACGGGATCACTAGCAGAGATGATTACCTTAGAGGTCATAGTTGTTCTGGCCTTTCTTGCAGGTTGCCTTTTGGTTTGTGTTGAGACGGGCACAAAGGCCTCAGCAGCAGTGACAACAACATTAACAGCAGAAGTTTTCTGCTTCTTCAAGATGGTACTGATAGGAACTTTGCCCTCATCAGCTTCCTCATCCTCATTGTGTGAGAAGACGATTCTTCTTTGCCTCTTCACAACAGAGCACCCGGTGAGGTTCCCTAATTACAATGCCACCAGGTGGCCTTTTGAGGGGGGTTTCCTTCTTTGCAGTGGTCTTTTGCCTAGTTCCTCTTTTTATTCCTAGGACTTGACATTGTTGGCCTCAATCATTTCTTCCTTGATTTTCATAGCTTTTCTGCTTTGGCCAAGGCAATTTGTTTGTAAGTACTTAGTTGCATGCCTAAGAGATTGCTTCTCCCAAAATCAGCAGCGGACATTCCTTTCTCAGATAGAATTTTGTTTTGAACTTCTTCAGACATGGCAGCAAGGACATCATAAACACCTTGATTCCTAAGAATCTTTGATAGAAGGTGAGTGTAGGGAATGGTAGAGATGTTCTTTCTATTTTGTATAGCTTGTTTGAATCTGTTAAACAGAATCCAGGGAAGGTTGATTTTGGTTTCCTGGAAGAGTTGCACAGGCAGAATTTGTGGAGAGCGGAGAGGTTGTCCTTGGAGGCAGTCTTGTGTAAGACAGTCTTGTTCAGAATCTGATGGAGGATTCTGATTTCATCTTTCATCTCAGCAGACTTTCAGGAATGAGTTCTTACGGTAGCTTCTTTCATTATGGTAACAACAATGGTCTCAGAACCACCTAAGTCTTCTTCCCAAGTATCAGTAATCACCAAACCCTCTTGGGCACAAGCAATAGCATCAGAAATGGTCTTCTCAGATACAATCACCTTCTTTCCCAGCACGAAGCTAATAATCTCAGTTTCAGTGATTGTAGGTTTCCTCCAGAAGGTTCTAATGAGGTTGGGGTAGATTGATACTTTATCTAAGAACATGTCGTCCCATCCAGCTGCATTTATATACTTGGTTACATTCAAGTTGTACTCCTCGAGGACTTCAAAATTAAAGTGGTGTTCAACCGCTAAGTTCATAGAATCAGTGACGTATGAATGGACAGGGAGTGAAGGTGAAGCCATTTTTTGAGGTTTGAAGGTTAGGGTTCAAAGAAGCAAAGAAATAGAGGTTCGTAAAAAAAAAACTCAGAGGCAATGAAAAGTTTTTCCGAGGGAAGAGAAACTGCTTTAAAGGTTTCTGAATTTCAAAGGTTTTTCTTTGAAAATAATTCGAAAGAAAAATTAATGACAAGACATGTCATTAAGAGTAAAACGGCATTGTTATTTTGAAACCATAAAAAGGTTATGATGGGATTGATGGAAATTACTGACTCAACAAATAGAATATACTAGATATATATCTAGTAAGACAAAATAAAAATATGCTTAGACACGAGCAGTTGTGAACGCGTATGGAATTATACAGTGGACGCGATAAACCACACCCATAGATGCAACATATAGTGGACACGCTACACAACATGCAATAGACGCAGAAATTTAACAGGCATTAGACACACATATGCAATAGACGCAAAATTATCAAAACAATTTTCTCAAGGCTGGACGCCTAAATCAATCAACACATATCATGTTAAGATGCTTTCTAATAAAGATAAATCTGTCCTCTGCAAGAGGTTTAGTAAGGATCTCTGCCCAATGATGGTCAGTATCTATAAATTGAATATCAAACACACCTTTTTGCACATAATCCCTAATAAAATGTTGTTTAATCTCTATGTGCTTAGCTCTAGAATTCAAAATTGGATTCTTAGATAGATTTATTGCAGCAGTATTATCACACATGAGTGGAATACTACTTACAAACACATTGTAGTCCTCAAATTGATGTTTGATCCAAAGAAGTTGAGAGCAGCAACTTGCAGCTGGTATATACTCAGCTTCAGCAGTTGATAAAGAAATGGTACTTTGTCTCTTGGTTGACCAAGAGACAAGATTAGCTCCAATGAAGTGACATCCTCCACTAGTGCTTTTTCTTTCAATTCTATCTCCAGCATAGTCAGCATCACAAAACCAACTAATCTGTAATCTTCATTTTTCTTAAAGCACAAACCAAGATTAGTAGTACCTTTTAAATATCTAAAAATTCTCTTAACTGCTGATAAGTAAGATTCTCTAGGATCAGATTGAAATCAAGCACACAAACATACACTGAACATAATATCAGGCCTAGACGGAATAAGATATAAGAGATATGCTATCATACCTCTATATACCTTTTGGTCTACCTTTTTCTCTTTATAATATTTGTTCAGTATGGAAGTGGAGTGCATAGGGGTATTCATTGTCTCACAATCATGCATCTTAAACTTCTTCAGAAGCTCTTTTGTATACTTAGTTTGATGGATGAGCACCTCGTCCAAGGTTTGCTTTACTTAAAGTCCAAGGAAGAATTTGAGTTCTCCAATCATGCTCATTTCAAATTCTTTCTGCATTAACTTAGAGAATTCTTTGCAAAGATATTCATTAGTAGCATCAAAAATGATATCATCAACATAAATTTGCACAACTATGAAATCAGACTTCATTTTCTAAACAGAGTTGTGTCTACTTTTCCTCTATTAGAGCCATTTTCCATAAGAAATGAACTTAGCATGTCATGCCAAGCTCTAGGGGCTTACTTAAGGCCGTACAAAGCCTTCTTAAGCTTATATACATGTTCAGGGTGGGTTTCACTCTCAAAACCCAGAGGTTGCATAACATAAACTTCTTCATTAATAAAGCCATTTAGAAAAACACTTTTAACATCCATCTGAAAAAGCATAATACTATGATGTGCAGCAAATGAAAGTAGAAATCTAATTGCTTCTAATCTAGCAACAGGTGCAAAGGTTTCAGTGTAATCTATACCTTTTTCTTGAGAAAAACCTTGAGCAACAAGTCTTGCTTTGTTTCTTATTACCTTACCATTTTCATCATGTTTCTTTCTATAAACCCACTTTGTTCCAATCACTGATTTGTCTTTGGGCAGGGGAACCAGAGTCCAAACTTCACTTCTTTCAAACTGATTCAGTTCTTCTTGCATAGCTAGAATCCAACCGTCATCGAGCAGAGCCTCGTCTATTGTCTTTGGTTCCAACTCAGACTAGTGCAGAAGTATCTTGTTCTCAGAAAGTTGATCTGGTTCTTAGCTTGTCATTGGGGTTTCCAATGATCTGATCTTGTGGATGATAATTCTTGAAGTACCAAGATTTTTGAACTACATCATGTTGAGAAGTGGAGGTTTCTGGTTGTTGAGTGGGGTCGTCTGCTTGATCATCAGCTTTCATCTCTGGTGTGTCTCCTGAGATGTTTAGATCAAGATCTGCAAAAGCTTCATCTAGCTCTGATAATTTCTTATTAGGCTGTTTGTCATCAAACTTGACACGAATACTTTCCTCTACCATCAGAGTCCTATAATTGTAAACTCTAAAGCCTTTAGAAGTTTTAGAATAACCTAATAGTATTCCATTATCTGTTTTAGTATCAAACTTACCAAGTTGATCTTTAGTATTCAGTATATAGCATTTACAACCAAAAGGATGAAAATAAGATATGTTGGGTTTTCGTCATTTCCATAGTTCATAAGGAGTCTTGTTCAGGATAGGTCTAATGTATATTCTATTCTGAATGTAGCAGGCAGTGTTAACAGCTTCAGTCCAAAAGTGTCTAGGGATAGAGTTGTCATTGACCATAGTCCTAGCCATATCTTGAAGAGATTTGTTCTTCCTCTCTACCACACCATTTTGATGTGGTGTTCTAAGTATTGAGAAGTTGTGAAGGATACCACTTTCTTCACAGAACTTATGAAATAACTCATTTTCAAACTCTCCCCCATGGTCACTTCTGTTTGAAGTGATACACATGACTTTTTCATTATGTACACGTTTGCAAAATATAGAAAAAACCTTGAAAGACTCATCCTTGTGAGTTAGGAACATAACCCATGTCCATCTAGTGTAGTCGTCTACTATGACAAGACCATATTTCTTACCACTGACAGAAGTAGTCCTTGTTGGACCAAAAAGATCAAGGTGTAGCAACTCTAGTGGTCTATTGGTACTAACGACATTCTTAGATTCAAAAGAACCTTTGACTTCTTTTCCCTTTTGACATGCATCACAGAGAGCATCAGATTTGAACATAAGGTTTGGTAGTCCTCTCACGAGGTTATGCTTGTTTAGCTTTGAAATTAATTTCAAGCTTGCATGACCTAGCCTTTTGTGCCGAATCCATCGCTCATCTTCAA
>JAUPTC010001554.1:0-23575 GCA_030762895.1 Sophora flavescens
CATTCTCTAGTATGCCTAGAGGAGTCCTAGTTGAGCCATCCGCAATTTGTAAGGGGAATTTGAATGGTCTCAACTCTTTGCTTCCCAACCTTTCCATGATAGTGAGGGACATCAAGCTCGCACTAGCCCCTAGGTCACATAAGGCTTGGTCAATTTGCACTTGTTCAATCGAGCAAGCGATGGAGAAACTACCTGGGTCTTTCAGTTTAGTAGGCATTTTAGTCTCTACATCTACTTGCTTTTTCCTGACCAACCTCTCGTGGGAAAGGTATCGGGGGGTTGGTACGTGGTGGTGGAGGGACGTATTTCGGTTCAAGCTCTTCCTTTTCGCTCGTGTCTTCCTCCGGTTCCACCTCCATTTCAGCTACCCCCACCCCAAGCTTATCATCCCTCAAGTGTATGACATTGCAATGCTCATTGGGATTTGCTTCGGGTTGCCCCGGGAATGCACCCTTAGGTCTCGAGTACGTGCTGGCTTGTTGGGCAATCTGGGTTTCTAGCATCTTGTTATGAGTTGCTAAGTTGTCTACCTTAGATGCTAGATCCTTTATTGCCTCACTCACTGCCCTTCCTTGTTGTCTAAACTCCTCATTCTGTTTTGTCTGAGTTTCGACAAAACTTTCAAATAAAGTCTCGAGTTTAGATCTCTGTACCTGAGGGTACCCCGATGTTGTTCTCTTATTACCTTGACCTTCTTGGAGCTCATGATTAAGCGTGTTGCTGTAGTTGCCGTAGGAGAGGTAAGGGTTGTTCCTTCTTTGGTTGTAGGGATTTGGGGGAGCATAGTTGGGCAGCTTCGGGTTCGTATCATAGTAGTTGTTACAAGAGTTCACTTGTTCACCCGAAGCGCCGGATCCATGTGGGTATCCCATCATGTCATGTCCCTGCATTCCACAAATCTCACAAACAAGGTTAGTAGCACCTAATGCACTCACATTAGCTCTTTCAAGCCGATCAAAACGTTTATTAAGTGAGTCTATCTTTGACATAATAAGATCTGTGCTATTTACCTCAAACTTACCCCCCGAAATCTTGTTCGGGTTATTACCTCTTTCGGATCCCCATTGGTGGTAGTTGGTGGCGACATTCTCGATGATGTTGAATGCCTCAGTGAGAGGCCTATTCATAAACGCTCCACCGGCTGCAGAATCTAGTGACACCTTCGAAGAGTAGTCCAATCCGTTATAGAAGGTGTGCACTATTAACCACCTCTCGAGTCCGTGATGTGGGCACGACTCCAGCAGTCCCTTGTATCGATCCCAAGCTTCCGATAATGATTCTCCGTCTTTCTGGAAGAAGCCGGTGATCTGGGTTCTTATGTAGGCCGTCTTGGATGGAGGGAAGAATTTCTCCAAGAACGCCTGCTCCAATTGGTCCCAAGTGGTCAAAGTGTTAGCGGGAATTTGCTTTAGCCAGGCCTTCGCCTTTCCAGTGAGAGATGAGGGGAACAGTCTCAAACGTACAACATCGACTGAGGCTCCATGAATCCGGATTGCATCGGTGAACTCTAAAAATGTCTCTATGTGATCGGTCGGGTCCTCTGAAGGCAATCCTCCGAATTGATGTTGCCTAATCATGTTGATTAGCATGGGCGGTATGGTATAGTTTTCCGCCTCAATCTCTGGCCTTGCAATCCCAGTTCGCAAGCCTCTCGCATTTGGGGCTGCGTAGTCCTTCAGAGGTTTTGTATCCGGTTGATTTGCCATGAGTGGAACGGGACTCAACCTTTCTCCCTCTCTTTGTAGTCTTCTACGTCTGTGGAAGGTCCTCTCGATCTCCGGATCAATCTCACTAAGGCTCCCAAGACTTAGAGATCTTTGCATATAACTCAAAGAGAGATGGATACAATAGAAGGAAAAGCAATTTTTTTATTTTTTTTTTTTTTTAAATTTTTTTAAAATTTCAGAAATAAAAATCAAATAAAAAGAAAAGGTCCAGAAAAATCAATTCAAAATTTGAATTGAGATTCGAAAAGGCACAGTCCCCGGCAACGGCGCCAAAAACTTGATGTCGAGTCGCGCGGGTTGCGCGGCGCTCGTGCGTATCCGGCAAGTGTACCGGACTGCCGTCAAGTAATAAAAGATATCGAACCCACAGAGACTGTGTTCTCGAATCGCAATTAAATTCTAATCGATTATATCTGGACAGTTTTAAAGAGGGTTTTGAAATTGGTTTTTGAATTGAAAGATAGATGAGCAGAGAACAATTAAAACAGAAAACAATTGTTTATGGGGTTTTTATCTAAAACGGATTCCTAGGGATTTGGGTTACCTTTGAGGCTGTTTATGTTGCTAACAGATTTACCTTTGTTGATTACCGAAATTGCCTTGAAGGCGAGTTTATCCTCTTATAGCTTAAGCTCCCTCTCGGGTTACAAAAGCCGTGCCCAATTGACCCGACCCCTACTCTCGTGGTAGTCGATCCCAGATTGGACCCTTTGCGTTCAGTGACAACTCGTTGCTCCTCGAGGGACGGCTTCTAACTCTCGTGATTTCAGTCCCAAGTCTGACTTCTATAGGTCCGACACCCAAGTTCACCGCTAGGTTCCTCCTTGAAATGTCTCGGTCATGCAAACAACCTAAGTTCACCGCTAGGTTCCTCCTTGGATCATTCACATCTCACAAACCAGTGGCTGCCGGGCTTTACGTGTGAAACACCCTAGAAATCCTAAGTTCACCGCTAGGTTCCTCCTTAGAACGTCTATGTCACGTAAATAAACGGTTGCCGAAATTTATGAGTGATAAACACACTAGAAATCAGATCTAAAACAATTCGTAATTAACAAAGATTTTACATCAAATTAACATTATTTACAAACCTCGGGCAGAGCCCTAGTCCCTAGAAACTAAGCTACTACTCACGCCTTGCCATGGAGATGACAAGCATGATTACAAATAACATGAAAATAACTAAGAGAAGAAGGAGAAGAAGAAAGAGATCCTAAATCTATGCCTAGAGTAGTAGCCCCAAAGGTCTGATCATCCTATGATCTGATGCCCTGGTCCATATTTATAGAAATGGGGAAGTTAGAGTCCCAAACCAACTCAAATTCTGATCTATTTCGGTTTCTTCAGGTCCAAGTAAAGCGCGTCACGGCCGTGATGGCCATCACGGCCAGGCCGTGACGGTCTCTGCCTCTGCAAATCTGGAAATTTCAATTTCTCGCGACGCGAGATATGTCTCGCGACGCGAGCCCTCTGCTTCATGGCCGTGAAGAATTTCACGGCTGGGCCGTGATGTGCTCTGACTTGTGGTGGTTTTGGGTCACGGCCGTGATGGCTATCACGGCCAGGCCGTGACAGACTCTGACTTCAGCCTTTCTTCTTTTTCAGTTTTGCTCGATCATGGCCGTGATGGGCATCACGGCTAGGCCGTGATGGGCTCTGTTTGGCTCATTTTCTTCAGTTTTAAAGCTCCATCTTCATCCAAACTTCATCATGGTTGATCTTGAGCAATTTACCCTTTATATCTTCAAAACAACACACGAAAACCGCCTTACCCGTTCCAAAGGAAAATTAACCTAAAATCTAATAAAAATATGCCTAAACTACATGAAAATGCATGCAAAATGATAGACAAAGATGAGGTGGAATCACACTCATCAGTCATCATATCTGAACCATTTTCATCAGTATGGATCTTCTCAAGTGAAAATGTCTTCATCTCTAGCGCATCTCGTATCCAATGATACCGCACCTCAATGTACTTTGACCTGGAATGAAAAGTTGGATTCTTGCTTAGATGGATAGCACTCTGACTGTCACAAAATAACATAAACTTCTCTTGCTTGAGGCCCAACTCTTGTAGGAATTTCTGCATCCACAAAAGTTCTTTAGAAGCTTCAGTAATGGCAATATACTCAGCCTCAGTGGTAGACAAAGCAACGCATTTTTGTAATCTTGATTGCCAAGACACCGCTCCCCCCCGCAAAAGTCATCAAATATCCAGAAGTAGATTTTCTAGAATCAACATCACCGGCTATATCCGAATCTGTGTAGCCGTCTAACACAGGTTGACCACCCTCAAAGCATAAACATACTCTGGAAGTGCCTCTGAGATACCTGAAAATCCACTTCACTACTTGCCAGTGGTCTCTACCAGGATTAGAGAGAAAACGACTAACAACTCCAACAGCATGGGCAATATCTGGCCTTGTGCATACCATAGCATACATCAAACTACCAACCGCGGATGCATAAGGAACCTTCTTCATCTCTTCTTTGTCTTTCTCACTTGTAGGGCATTGTTGAGAGCTCAACTTGAAATGACTTGCAAGTGGAGTACTAACAGGTTTGGAATTGCTCATGTTAAACCTCTCTAATACCTTCTCAATACACTTATGTTGAGACAACCACAATTTACCATTCTTCCTATCACGAGTAATTATCATGCCAAGGATTTGCTTTGCAGGACCCAAATCCTTCATAGAAAAGGCCTTGCTCAAATCTTTCTTCAGACAATCAATCTTCTTTGTGTCATGACCAACAATCAACATGTCATCCACATATAGCAAGAGGATAATAAAATCATCATCAAGGAATTTCTTCACAAACACACAATGATCTGAAGTGGTTTTACTATAACCGTGTTTCTCCATGAAAGAATCAAATTTCTTGTACCATTGCCTTGGTGCTTGCTTGAGTCCATACAAACTTTTCTTCAACTTGCACACAAGCTGCTCTTTTCCTTTGACCTTGAAGCCTTCAGGTTGCTCCATATAAATTTCCTCCTCCAAATCACCATGAAGGAATGCTGTCTTCACATCAAGTTGTTCAACCTCTAGGTTCAAGCTAGCTGCTAGTCCAAGCACAACTCGAATAGAGGACATCTTCACCACAGGTGAGAAAATTTCTTCAAAGTCAATACCTTTCCTCTGATTGAAGCCTTTCACAACCAATCTTGCTTTGTACCTTGGTTGGGAGCTATTCTCTTTTGATTTCAGCTTGAACACCCACTTGTTCTTGAGTGCTTTCCTACCCTTAGGCAACTTCACCAATTCAAATGTGTGATTCTCATGCAAGGAATTCATTTCTTCTTGCATGGCCTTCAACCACTCTTCCTTGTGCACATTTACAATAGCCTCTTCATAACTTTCTGGCTCTCCACCATCAGTGATCATCACATACTCATGTGGAGTGTATCTTTGGGAAGCATGACGCTCTCTAGTAGATCTTCTCAACTGAGGCTCAACTGGTGGCTCAAATGGAACCTCTTCAACTGGTTCATCATGGTGAGGTGTAGGGTCGTCTTTTGCATTCCCATCATCTATCTGTATATCTCCCCCTTCAACAAGAGTTCCAGTAGGAGGTTTAGGCACAACATCAATGTAGCTTCTGGCAACCAGTTTCTGTTTCTCAGCTTTCTCAAAATCTTCAATGGTTTGGTCTTCAAGAAATATCACATCCCGGCTTCTGATAATTTTTCTGTCAGCTGGATCCCAGAGTCTATAACCAAACTCTTCATGACCATAACCCAAGAAGACACATTGTTTGGATTTTCCATCAAGCTTTGACCTCTCATCTCTTGGAATGTGAACAAAGGTCCTGCAGCCAAACACTCTCAAATGACTATAAGAGACATCTTTCCCTGTCCATACTCTGTTTGGAACATCACCGTCTAGTGGCACAGAAGGAGAAAGGTTGATCAAATCCACTGCAGTTCTCATTGCTTCACCCCAAAAGGATTTGGGTAATTTTGCATGAGAGAGCATACACCTGATTCTATCATTAATGGTACGGTTCATTCTCTCTGCAACTCCATTATGTTGAGGCGTCTTTGGAACTGTCTTTTCAAGCCTGATTCCATGTTCGTTGCAATATTCTTCAAACGGACCCCTGTATTCACCACCGTTATCTGCTCGGACACATTTCAACTTGCTTCCTTTTTCTCTTTCAACACTTGCATGAAAGTGCTTGAAGACACAAAGTACCTGGTCTTTAGATTTCAAAGCAAAAGCCCACACTTTTCTAGAGTGATCATCAATAAAAGTAACAAAGTATGAAGCATCACCAAGAGACTTACAATCCATAGTGCAAACATCAGTATGAACTAAATCAAGAACATTTGGCCTCCTATGAGGACCAGAACTACGAAATGAAATTCTATGTTGTTTTCCAACAAAACAATGAGAGCAAGTATTTAAAGGTGTACCTTTCATAGGAAGAGAATTTTTCCTGGCAAGGATGTTGAGTCCTTTCTCACTTAAGGGACCAAGGCGCATATGCCACAAATCAGAAGAAGCATCTTCAACTGCATTCACTTCCTCCTTGCTTAACTTTCCAGGCATCCTGTAGAGAGTAGTGAGGCTTTCTTCTTTTGCCACCACTAGTGACCCTTTGGTGAGCTTGCATATGCCACCACCAAAGTAAGTATGATAACCCTCAATGTCCAAGGCTTTAATAGAAATCAAGTTGAGACGGATATCTGGAACATGTCTGACATTCTTCAATTGCAGCTTGCACCCAATGCTGGTTTCAATCCAAACATCTCCCATACCAACAATTTTACATACCCCTTCATTTCCCATTTTAACTGTGCCAAAATCACCAGCAGTATAAGATGAGAAGAAATCACGCCTAGGAGTGACATGGTATGAGGCTCCAGAATCAACAATCCAACTGGAATCATGACATGCTAGATTTATATAATTATCATCACAGACAATGTAAACATCACTATCAGATGCAACTGTAGTTGTATCTTTATCATTTTTCTTCTCTTTGTCTTCATCTCTTTCTCTTGACTTCTCTCCCTTTAGGAACCTGCATTGTCTTTTGATGTGTCCCACCTTGCCACAATGATAACATTTCACTTCTTTACTAGTCCTGGACTTGCTTCTTGACTTGCTACGACTGTCAAATTTTTCATGCCTATGGAAATGTCTGGTTTGACTTCTCCCCCGTGACTCTGCAACTAGTGCTTCTGACTGAGTGGAGGTACCATTCAAACCACGCTCCTTTCTTCTAGCTTCTTCATTCAACATGCTCTCTTTTACCATTGACATTGTCAACTTCCCATTAGGAGTTGAGTTAGTCAACGTCACAACCAGAACTTCCCAAGTGTCGGGCAAGGAACTAAGCAACAACAAGGCTTGCAACTCATCATCTAATTTAATATCTGCTGTTGTCAACCGATTCACAGTATTCTGCAAAATACTCATATGCTCTGCCATTGAATCCCCTTCTTTGTATTTCATATTCACCAGCTTCCGGATCAGAAATGCTTTATTTTGCACATTCTTCCGCTCATACAGCTCGGCCAACTTCTTCCACATTTTCTGGGCATCTGTTTGTGTCTACATGAGGATATACACTCAAATCCAGCCACTGCCTAATCAAAGCAACTGCCTTTCTATTCATCTTCTTCCAATCACTTTCATTTTTATCCTTGGGTCGAGCAGTGTCCCCCTCAATGGGATCATACAAGTCTTTGCTGTATAACATATCTTCCATGAGGATCTTCCAAAGTGTATAATTTGTAGAGTTCAGCTTAATCATATTTGGCCCTTGATTTTCCTCCATTTAAATGCACGATCTGAGAACAACCTAAGCTCTAGATACCACTTTGTTGGGAAAAAGCCGAGAGATAGCAATCTCTAATGAAGCAAATATTTTTTCCTTCACCTGTGCAAATAAATAGGCACAACAAAAATATTCTTCCACGGGATAATATCAATGGCAGAAAATAAATTGCAATGACACCACAATTTTTAACGTGGAAAACTCCCCAGTGTAGGGATAAAAACCACGGGACCAAGTCCAGCAAAAACTTCCACTATAAATAATAATGGGTACACCAAGTCTTCCTAGAAATACTAGGGAACACCAAATCAGCAACACATCACCCAAAAGGTGGATACAAGCAAGCAACAAGAGAGAAACCCCACAACAATTGGTATAACAACTCAGTTCAAAGAGAAGGCAAAATAACCAATAAAATATATCAAACTGACAAGCTCATTGGTAGGAATAACATACTGAAATTTCAGCAAAAACGGAGCAAGTTTGCTGCACCACCTGAACTCTCTTTCTTCTTCTCTTTTCTTCTCGCCGTCGCAACCTCTATTTCTCCTTTTATTTTTCTTTCACGTCAGGCACACACACACTTAGTGCATACCCTTTCTTTCCTTTTTATTTCAAACCCTTTTTCCAATGCCACTTGGGCTTGGCCCATTAGTAACTCCTTTTATTATTTTTTTCTTCCTTCTAATTAATGTGGGACCCACTTAGGAGTGACCCACCCAACACTTCCTCCTCTTACCATTTGCTTCATGGTAGGCCTGCTGGTTGCTGGATTTTCCTTTGTGATCACCCACTCCACACTAGGCTCTTTTTCAACATCTTCAGTCACTCCTCCACCAGTCTTTGCCTTAGCTTTTGTCTATAAATTGATTTCATGATGACCTTCCGCTTACTATCATTCTTATTCTTATGTGGTTTGTCTTCTCTCCCTTATTTTATTCTTTAGCTCCCTCTCTCCCTCTTCAAATGGATTTTTTTTTTGCTTTTTGTTTATATTCATTAAATCGTTTTTTAAGGTTATCTAATTTACTGATGATCATGTGAACTTGAAAATTGAATTCTGTTTATATGGATGTGTTTGATGGTGTTGTATTTGTGTTCGAGGAGATAATCCATGATTAACGTTGTTACTTTTTCGTAATATTTGTGTGATTGTTAGTAACTATTTACAAAACTAATGTTTTTGTTTTTCATATCTCTCAAGAGCAATATGACACATGTCATCCTGGAGGACGTTTCTACATTGGTTGACAAAAGATTCCTATTCAAGGTGGTAGTAAAAAATGTTCGGGTTCTAGATTTGGTAACCGGAGCAATAAGGATGAAGTGCACAAGGAGCTTAACTGTGGTTATTCAATTTTTGTCTTATCTTAATGGGATAATAGAATTATTTTCTTTAAATTTGCCATATTGTTGTCCGGCACATCGGACATTGAATAAGTATTGTAATATTTCTTACTTATTTCCTCTCTGTATCATGTCATTCTTTCCTCAATATTCAAATAGAGAACATGTGCACAATTTAAATTGTGTAGAAATCTTTTACATTAACATTGTATAAAAATTAATCTCATGTACACACACACATACATACATATACATATATATATATATATATATATATATATATATATATATATATATAATTTGTTGATTGTGAATTAATAGCCAACTTTAATTGTGTTGTGTTTTGAAATATTTGAATAAAATAATTTGTTGATTAAAAGATTATAAAAGTTTAACTATATCCTAAACAAGCATAATTACAGGTGACAGAGAAATATAATATTGATATATCATAAATACCCCTAAAATATTCATCTTAAAATTATTATTGAGAAAAAGGGTGTTATTAAAGCACAAATAATATTGATGTATCACGAATGTCCTAAAATGTTACACAATTATTTATTCCGTCTAAAGATATTTTGTTATTTTATTATTATTTTTATTTACAAAATGTCCCTAAAAATAAAAATATGATCGATATTTATATTTTCTAATAATGATTTACTTTCACGGGATAAAGAGAATAATTAAAGCAAATAGATTTTGAGGAGACAAGAAAAATAATATGATTGATAAATGTATTTTCTACAAATGGTTTATCGAGAAAAGAGGATAAATAAATCAAATAGATTTTCAAAAAAGAAAAAAATGATAGATACATATATTTTTCTAGAAAATGGTTACTTTGCACAGAAAAATAAATCAAATAGATTTTCAAGAGGAAGAAAAAATAATGATAGATAAATATATTTTTTTAGAATGATTGACTTGCACGAAAAAATAGGATAAATAAATTTAATATATTTTTAAGAGATAATAAAAATATTAATATCATAAATAAATATATTTTCTAAGAATATTTATAAGAATATTTATCTTTATTTTTGCATAACAACATTTTCATATATTTATGTCTCATAAATTTTAAATTACCATTTCCTATATTCAAATGTTTTTATCGTATTAAATTATTATAATAATAATATAATAATAAACAATAGTAATAACATAAAATATAACACAAAGCCCCAATTATTTTTCTATTCAACACAGAATCCGTGTGTTACACAGATAGAAATGTAGAAAAATGTGAGGAGAGCAAGGTGATGGTATTTATTTGGTGAAAGGTGATCGACTTGGCCTAGAAAAGAATAGAGAAGTGTGGGATTCAGATCCTCTAACTTTGTGGAGGGAAAAAGGTATGTGACTTTAGTATATTTTGGGACAGAAAGAGGTGAGAGAAAAATGAGAAATAAGATGAGAGAAGGTAATATAGGAGAAAGATAGATAGAAAGTCAGGTGACTTTTGGTGCAAAAAAGTTAGAGGATTGGGACCCAGAAGTGTGGTTTGCGGTGTTTGATAGTTGAGAGAGAATAGAGAAATGGACAAGAGGAAATAAGTGTCACTTCTCTGAATAATTTTTTTATTATCATATTTATTTATTTTTTATAATAACATGATATATATTTATATATTATTTATACATTTCATTTTTTTTTAAATTTGTATACTAAAATTGTATGGTAAACAATATGTACTTACTATTTATAATTAAGAGTCATCATCTGTAATATAATATCAACAATAGTTATTAAATTATTATCTATTATAATCGATAGGGGTGTTCATCAACCGATTCAAACCGTAAAAACCAAACCGAAAAACCGAAAAACCCTAATTTTTTATTGGATTGGATCGGATTTTGGATCCTATAGTGAAATCCAATCCAAACCGATCTATTATATACATATACTACTATTTTTGAAATTATAGTATTACTCATACTTAAACATTATTCTTCATACTTTTATGTCCCTCATTCTCTTTAATATATTTGTTGTAATGACATATAAAAGACTATTTAGAATAAATATTAATGTTTTGAAGTTATATTTTACTAAAAGTTTTGATGCATAGCATATATATATTTGATTGAGTAATCATGAAAAATAGGAAAACAATTAAGTAAATTTGAAAAATAATTAGTTACAATTTATTTGTAGTCGATTCAAGGAAAAAAATATGATAAGTGGGAGTAGATATAAAGAATTTATATAAAAGAACGTGCTAAAAAATACCAATAATTTTTTTCTTCTCAAACTCCCAAATTATAACAAAGATTATCTTTTATCCACTATTAAATAAGTAGAAAGGACACTTGACATTAGAAAAATAAAATAAAGTATGACAAAAACCGAATTATCCAATCCAATCCAAACCGCATTTGATTGGATCGGATCGGATCGGGTTTTTTTAAGGAAGCAAACCGATCCAATCCAAACCGCACGATGTTTTCATCATTGGATCATATTACTTTTTAGCTCAAGACCGATCCAATCCAATCCCCGAAAACCAATAATAATCGACGATTAAGACAAAATAATGTCTTAACAAATTTTCGATATATAATTTCTCACAAAATATATTAAATCAAAAATATGAAATCAACAATTACATTTTTTTTGAAATCCCAAAAAATTAGCATATTCCTACCCGCGCATGGTACGGTCCATACACTAGTATGATATATATATATATATATATATATATATATATATATATATATATATAGTCACCACTAACTAATTATCATGTTTATTTTATTTAATCTACGTAGGAGATAAAGAGAGGAACAATTCATATAAGGAAAGGTTGAGGTTGAGGAAATTTTTGGCAAATTGATTTAAGGTTTTAAATGAATTATGATTGACACAGGGTTTGGGATGATTTAAGATTCAATGTAGTTTTTTTTTTAATCTTTTAAATATAACCTTGGTTAAGTTTAGATAAGCTGGTTAGTTTTTAAAAATTCATAACAACCATTATAGATAATGTATTTTTCCTGGCGAAATCCGACTTGCCGGAATCTCATCGTAGAACGTCAAACCAAAAGTGAACAATGAGGGTTGTTTTAGATTATGGCTTGACATAATGTTGTATTCCGGTCCTACGTATCCCAATGGGAATCAAAGCCAGACGTAGTTCTGGGTTCAACCATTGGCCATACGGTGATCTCAATCCCTTAATCTTGTATCTGATGAATACCAGCGACCAAGGACTCTTCAATAGTCTCTTGGTCGAGCTAGTTTCTCTAATACGCTTAGGAAGAGTCACGGGGTTAGTGAAAAGTGAGGCTCTCTCTTGGGTTCTCCTCTTTTTATAATAGGATCCCCACCTCCTTTTGAGATCTGGATTTATCTCCTTTTATCTCTTAAATCTTCTTTGAGATGTGATTTCCTTAATTTAAGGGATATTATCTCTTTTAACCCGATAAGGTTATATGAGATAATATCAGGATTGATTAGGATAATATCTTAAATTGATCTCTTTAACCGGATAAGGTTATTTGAGATAATGTTAGGATCATTTAAAGATAATATCAATATCTTATCCTTTATCCGAGGGATATTATCTCTTCTAACCGGATAAGGTTGTTTGAGATAATATCGAGATTAATAAAGACAATATCGATATTTTATCCTTCGCGCCTGGTTGGATCGGGTATCCAAGCTTGGTGACCGGGGTTTTACTCCTCGGCCATTACCACAAGCCCCCAAGCTTTGAGCTAGTAAAGCGTAGAAGCTTTCATGACATTAGCAGAGCTTGGCTTTAAAATTATCCAGGGTTCAGGATTTATTGAGTAAGACTTCTCCCATTTTTGCCACAGTTCAATGGTCAATCTTCATACATCGGCTAACATTCGAGTTTAGCGTCTTTGGAAAGTGGGCCTAACAATATTTTCTTTTGATTTTCTGGTGTCCGAGCTTGATACCTCGGCCTTATGAGGTTAGAAACTTGGTCTCTTAAGCCTTTCAAGTCGGCGAGGTAAGTGGTCGAGTTTTTACACCTCGGCCTATACAAGTCCGCGAGTGGCCAAGGCTCAAGCGATAAGTCGAGCCGAGCTCAACCGAGGTAGTGGGGCCAGGAGCTCAACCGAGTAGGGAGCTGGAGCTCAACCTAGTAGTTGGGAGACCGAGTGGTCGGGAGCGGAGCTCAGCCGAGTAGGGAGGCTGGGCTCGACCCGGTGGTCGGGAGCCGGAGCTCAACCGAGTGGGGAGGCGGAGCTCAACCCCAGGGGAGCCTGAGCTCCACCAGGCAGTGGGGCGGAGCTCAAACCCGGTAGTCGGGAGGCGGGCTCAACCAGGAGTAGTCGGAGTTGGGCTCAACCGAGTAGTGAGCTGGAGCTCGACCTAGTAGGGAGCCGGAGCTCGAACCGGTGGTCGGCAGATGGGAGCTCAACCGAGTAGTCGGGAGCGGAGCTCAACCAAGTAGGAGCCCGAGCTTCACGTTTCAAGTTCTTGAGCTTTACATTTCGGCCAATTCTTAAGTTCAGCGGGCTTGGTGGGCGAGTCTAGTAATCATTTCCTTTGATTGTTTGGGTTTGGTGATCTAACTTTATTTCGTCAATATTTTAGTTTGGTAGGCTCGGTGGGCGAGTTTAGCATCTCGACCAAGATATAAGCTCCCCAAGCTTTAAGCTCATAAGAGCATAAAAGCTTTATGAAAGAAGGCTGAGCTTGTCCTTAGTGTCGATAAAAAGTCTTTGGATTTGCATAGATCCTCTTATTTCGACTAATCAAGCTCGATGGAAGTTTCACATCTCGGGGGCGTGCTACTCGAGTTTAGTGGTTGAGGTTCACATCTCAGCCCGGTAACATGTTCCGAACAGAATATACTTCAATCTTACCTTTGTTAAGACAAGTTTAGAAGGCTGGTGAATGTGAGATTCAACTTATCAATGATTGGGCTCGAACCGATCTTTTGGAAAGTCAAGCTCAAACTCGGTCATTAGGAATTTACCTCAGGCTTGTATTTCAGCTAAAAATTTTCATGCTTTCAAGATGCTTATCTTGAGTGTTTGAACTTGACTCACCTTTTTCCGAATGTAGCTCGGTCTTTGAAGCTTTTGAGAGCGCTTAACATTTTCTTCGAGTAGCTCTTAACCCTTTCATCTGGTGGATTTTGAAATACCCATTAACTTGACACTTGACCTTGAATGTCATTATTTTTACCGATCTTGAAGGTGTATCTTAGAATAAACTTTCCTAATATATTTTCCAATAGTTTTCATACAAGTTCTTCATAATAACAATCGGTACGTAGGCTAAGAGATATCCTTTCTTCGTGATTCCAAGAATATCCTTCCTTTATCCCCATAAGGCCCTAAGCTCCAAGCTTGAAATAAGCGAAAGAGCTTAAGTGTCAACCCGCATTTCTTAACACGCTTTTTGGTGTCGAGGACTTTGGATTATGATTCGGGGCATTGCTCGGGAATTTGTTTTTTTAGAACCAAGTCTTTCTTGGGTTGTCGACTTACTTGGTGAAACCTTTGCTTTCAGTTTCGTCAGGCCAAGTCTTACTTAGGATTTCAGACTTATTGGGTCGAACACTACAGGATTTCCTTCAAATCTTGGGTCTCTAATATGCAATATCTGCTGTGGACATTACCTTGGTGCGAAGGTGTTTTGCTCGGTCTAGGATTTTTAGTGCAAGGAAGGAAGCATTGCTCGACCTTTGACTTTTTTCAGGTCGTAGTGCGGGGAGCATAGCTCGACCTCGACTTTTTGATGCTAGGGAGTAATGCTTCGCCTCGGCTTTTTGGGGTTATGCCTTTTGTTATTGGCTAGACAATTTTAGCTCGGGCCCTTTAGTGGATTCTCGAGTTATTAAGCCAGCATATGCTCGGCTTTTACTAGAATAGGGTCTTGACACAAGCATGGAAGCTGCGGCCGCTTATGCTCTCCAGAGTCTCCTCTATTACCCGTGTTTGAGGCATGAGCTTTAATAATGAAAAGCATGAAGGCGGAAGCTGTCCAGAACTTTGCTTTGGGGATGAGCGTGAAAAGTCGTGGCAAAGTGTGAAGAGCAAGCTCGGCTAAGTGGGCAATTGAAAACTTCGAAATGTCGAGCTTGAGAAGACCAACTCTTCTTCTCAATTCGAGCTCTCTAAAATGAAAGGATTGACTTTCAGAGGGCTGCCAATGCCTTAAAGCTTTCGTTGACAATCTTGGCAGTTTCTTGTTACTAAGAAAAAGGATAATTGCAAGCTTGATTGAAGGAAATGAAGCTCATATTATAAGGGAAGCGTATCCGGGTTCTCGCGTGCTATAAAACATATCCAGCACTTTCTTCCCGATTTCGATCTTTCGAGAGCGGTGTGGACAATGATTTTAATAAAGATGGCATAATGGTTCCTTTGTCAGAGCTCGATGATGAGGAAGAGGGAGAATAATGAAGAAGCGAGGTTGTGGGAGAGGAGGAGAACGAGGAAGGCCCAAGTGGTGGTGCTCGAGCCATCCTCGGTTGCTCTTTCGCAAGGTGAAGACACTATTGGTTCCAACCTTGATGGGGTCTTTGCTTATGGGAATGTCGATGAGTAACTCAGCAGATTTTTAAGATATTTTGTACTCTTGGCTATGCCCTATGTACTTTTGCTTTATGAATGATAAAGACTTCATACTTATGGTATTTAAGCTTGACATTTGGATTTACTCAGTGAACTTTCCTAAGTTATTAATCACCTTTTGTGCTTGGCGTTTTAATTTGGCCTCGTGAGCTTTTTGAGATCGGCCCTATCATAGTTAACTATTTCATGTTTTTCTTGCTTACCTTTTAGGTTCGGCCTTTCGATTTTAGCTTGGTGAAGCCCGATCCGAAGCATTTTTATTTTAGCTCGGTCACCTTTTAGGATTTTTGCCTATTTAGGTTTGGCGTTCGACAATGCTCGGTTGATTTTAGCTCGGTCACCTTTTAGGCTCTTGCCTCTTTAGGTTCGGCGTTTCGACAACGATTCGGTCGATTTTAGATCGATTACCTTTTTAGGACTTTTGCCTTTTTTAGGTTCGGGCGTTTGACAACAGCTCAGTCGATTTTTGGAGGTCACCTTTTAGGACTTTTGCCTTTCGAGGTTCGGCGTTTCGACAACAGCTCGGTCGATTTTAGCTCGGTTATCTTTTTAGGACTTTTGCCTTTTTAGGTTTAGTGTTTTGACAATAGCTCGGTCGATTTTAGCTCGGTCACCTTTTTAGGATTTTTGCCTTTTAGGTTCGGTGTTTCGACAACAGCTCGGTCGATTTTAGCTCGGATACCTTTTAGGACTTTTGCCTTTTTAGGTTCGGGCGTTTCGACAACAGCTCGGTCGATTTTGCCAGGTCACCTTTTAGGACTTTTACCTTTTTAGGTTGGCGTTTCGACAACGACTCGGTCGATTTTAGCTCGGTTACCTTTTTAGGACTTTTGCCTTTTAGGTTCGGCGTTTTCGACAACAGCTCGGTGATTTTAGCCCGGTCACCTTTTAAGACTTTTGCCTTTTAGGTTCGGCGTTTGACAACATCTCGGTCGATTTTAGCTCGGTCACCTTTTAGGACTTTTTGTTTTTGTGAGTTAGTATGGTGTTTAAGTGCTCGAGGCGATGGAACTTTATTTTCCAAGGGAGATGTTCTCCCCCACACTCTTACATTTAAATGGAGCTTGAGCTCGATCTCCATGATTTTTATAGAGGGAGTCCAACTCGGCCTCTATGGTTTTAATTTTAGGAGCTCAGGCTCGTCTTCCCTCTTAGTCAAATTTCGAGAGGGAGTTTTGGCTCGACCTTTCGAGAGTCGGAGCTCAACCAAGTGGTCGGGAGCGGAGCTCAACCACTTTGTAGTCGCAAATTTTTGTGACTGCGGGAGTGGTGTCATCCGAACATCACTTTGCTCAAATATATAAATAATATGATATGATGCTACATAACACAACATTAAAGGCGTGGAGCAAAACATATCAAATCATATTAGATTTAAACTAGATTTAAAGAACAATATCACCCGAGCATTTCGCGGCCTCGATTTAGGCATTCCCTCAAGCTACTTATGGTGAGTTCTTAAGACCGAAATTTGTCTTTGGTCGAGCTCTCTAAGACATCTTCTTTAACTCTCGAGGCCAATTTGTGGTGGTAGGAGCTCCATAAGACATCTTCTTCCAGCTCTCCAAGGTCGTTGTGGTGGGTGACTCTCTAAGACATCATCTCTCAAGGGCGTGTCTTGGCCGGGCTCTCTAAGACATCTTCTTCACTCGAGGCCGAGTGTGGTGGTCGAGCTCTCTAAGATATCTTCTTCGCTCGAGTCATTTGTGGTGGTAGAGCTCTCTAAGACATCACTGTCCAAGACCAGCTGTCTTGACAGAGCTCTCCAAGACATCTTCTTCACTGAGGTAGAAATTTGTGGTGGTAGAGCTCTCTAAGATATCTTCTTAGTCTGAAGTCATTTGTGGTGGCCCAACTCTCTAAGATACCTTCTTCTCCACCACTTGGATTGATTTCATCGTGAATTCAAACCAGGAATTTTCTCAGGCACTTGGAGGCGACCTTAAGAACTTGAATTGATCTGACTCAGTTAGAGATTTTGTGTTGGTCGGAGGGACACCAACTCTGCTTGCACCACAATGCTCATAGCATCGTATGTCCGGGCATTTCATCGAGCATTGGGTGTGCTCCAAGATATATAAATCCGAGATGAATGAGGATGGACCATTGAACCTTTCCAAATTTGTCGATCTATGTTGCGAGCTCGAGATCGTCAGAGATCCGTCTTCTGAAGGCGAGATTTGGCTCCCGATCTGGTTCAAGCAGCGCCAGTACGCTTGGTTTGCTTTCAGGAGCTCGATGAAGAAACAATCCCCAACTCGGATCGTGAAAATGAAGGTGAGATGTAGTACAAAAAGAATATCGTCACGACCCGACCCCTCTTAGAGGCGTATGGTGATGGCTGTGTGCAAGACAACGATGGCGGTCCTCCCTGGCGCCATCCGGAGCACGATCTGTTCGTAAGCAACGGTGGCGCGGGCTTGGCTAGTAAATAGCGCAACTTCGGTGGTCGGGCCGTCATGATGATCACGGGTTAGCGATTTCTCCGCTTCTTTCCAACTATTTGGAGAGATTAGAGGGTATGATCCAGCCATTATGGTGAGTGGGCGATGGTTGAAGCAGTGGTCGGGCAAAGTTTTACCTTGCAGTGGGCGCCAAATGTTCTAGAGATCCAGGCTTGCCGGAATCTCGTCGTAGAACGTCAAACCAAGAGTGAACAATGGGGGTTGTTTTATATTATGGCTTGACAAAATGTTGTATTAGGTCCTACGTATCCCAATGGGAATCAAAGCCAAACATAGTTACAGGTTGAACCTTGGCCATACGGTGATCTCAATCCTTATTCTTGTATTCGTGAATACCAGCCGAACAAGGACTCTTCAATAGTCTTTTGGTCGAGCTAGTTTCTCTAATACGCTTAAGGGAGAGTCAGGGGTTAGTGAAAAGTGAGACTCTCTCTTGGGTTCTCCTCTTTTTATAATAGGATCCCCACCTCCTTTTGAAATCCGGATTTATCTCCTTTTATCTCTTAAATCTTCTTTGAGATGTGATTTCCTTAATTTAAGGGTATTATCTCTTTTATCAGGATAAGGTTATATGAGATAATATCGAGGATTGATTAGGATAATATCTTAAATTGATTTCTTTACTTAGGATAAGGTTATTTGAGATAATGTTAGGATCATTTAAGGATAATATCAATATCTTATCCCTAATCCGAGGGATATTATCTCTTCTAACTTGGATAAGGTTGTTTGAGATAATATCATGATTAATAAAGATAATATCGATATTTTATCCTTCTCGCCACTGGTTGGATCGGGTATCCAAGCTTGGTGACCAGGGTTTTACTCCTGCATCTAGTACATGTATAAACTAAAAATAATCGAGAAATTAAAAAAGTATAAAATATATTATCCACCTATATGAGGCTCTGTTTAGTAAAAAATTAGCGGATGGCGGATAAGCTGGGCGATGGCGGATAGCGGATAAGCTAGTGAATGGCGGATTAGGTAAGGAAGATTGGATTTGAAGTGTTTGGTAAAGCTAACGGTTGACTATTTTGTCGATAAATGAAAAATGACATAAAAAGTATGTTTGAATGTTTTTATATTAATTATATATAGATATATAATATTTATATTATTTATTTTAAAATAATTATCACTTTTAAAACTTTAATTTATTTTAAATTATTTATCATTTTAAAAATAAAAAATTATTTTTAATTTTAATATTAATTTATTTTTAATCATTTTTAATAAATAAAATGGAATAATAAAACTATTTATTGATGTGATTTTTATATAGATTGTATTTTTTTATTTTTTTAAAGTTAAATATTTTTTATTTTTATCTTAAATATAAATCTAAATAGTGAAATTAATTCTTCTTTATATGCTATGTTAAATGATTAGTATTTTATTTTATTAGCTAAGGATAAGTGAGGGATTTAATTGAGATAGTAAGGATAAATATGGAAGAAAAAATGATGTCTATATCTATAAGCTCAAATTCTTCCAAGTATCGATGCTGGAAAAAACGATATCACGTTAACTTTAAAACGGTTATCAAATGAAATTTCTTTTAATCAGTTATAAAATTTATCCATTATCTGCAATGCGATTTGACAAACCACACACACATAATCAAAACTAGTATTCATCAACCTACGTACACCCAATTCCGAGTTGAACACAAATAGCGGCAAGATCATTTTGCATTTGAAATTATTAGTGTTCCTTTGTTGAATGATTTGCACTATTGGCCTCCTCCAAGAGCAGGGTTAATGTGACACTAATAACATTTTCTTTTGTCCTATATGTTTTATTTTTGTATTTTTGTCATATATGTTATGTTCCCTTATCATGTTAGTCTAAAATAAGCCCCGTAATAAAAAATTAACAAAAAATAATAATATGAAAGACGAACATGCATATATGATTGAAATTAATGAAAAATAAAATAAAATTTATATTCCACTTTTCATGCTCTTTATTTTGATTTTATACATGTTATGTATTTCATGTTAATTAGTTGAAATGAATAACACATCAACAAAACATAACGTATAGGACTTAGACGATGTTTATTTAAATGGAAAAAGATTATATATTTAATGTTTTAAGGGTTTGTTTTATCAAAATATGATATGTGTGATTTCTACATTTAATCCATAAAAAATATCAGAAACTATTAAAGAACCCCAATACAAACTCAAAAGACCTCAATATTAAAAATAATTAATTGGTATATACTATACTAAAGAATTCTTTATACTATCAATTAATTATTAATTATATATTATTAAAAAATATTTGATTCATATTATAAATTATAAATACTTTAAAATATTGGTGATATATTTAATATGTTACACAATTTCTTAATACATTATCTCTTAAAAGAAATGATATTTGAATAGAAAAATGACGTCAAACATAATCAACATAATCCGCTACTTTAGAAATTCGTTGATTACTATATATTTTTCTACGATTTTGCTCAAAATTCACGATAGCATTTCACAGCGAGATTTTTAAATTTTTGTCATAGGTAATAGCTTAGAGAGTAATTTTTTTCCTACGAATTTTAAAATCATGAAATTCCCTAAATTTCTCGAGAAAATCCGTGGTAATTTCACTGCAAAATAATCTACATGTAATTTCGCATGAAAATTTGAGAGGGAAAATTTGAAGCAATAAAATTCGTATGTAAATTCACAGAAAGTTTCTGCAAGAAAATTTGCAGATAATTCCACTGATTTTCCCTAAGAAAATCTACAGAACAATCAAAATTTCAATTTTTAAATGCTCTAATTTTTTTAATTGTGATATTTTTATAATATAATAAAAATTCACAATAAAACATCAATAAATGAATAAACATCGTATCTATATGATATTAAATGTCACAATATATTGAATTTTTTAATACAAGAAAGTTTCTTCAAATACCAAATCTCTTATCACAAATACTAATCCTATTTACATATATTTAATCCCAAACTACTGGAAGTATACATAAACAAGGACTTGAAATGCCTGACTGAGTTCTATCGGAGGCTATTCGTGCATCTTGCTGTCTTTTTCATCCCCATCATGTTGCTTGGTAAAAATTGACATTCACCAGGTCTCAAGCTCCTCTTCCTCAATGGCCTCCCAGTAAGCCACTTGAGTACAACATGGGGATGAAATCTTGTGACTCTTATTGTAGACCTAAACAAGAATAATGATTGAGTCAAAAGATAGATTAAAAAAATAAAGATTACAAAATATCAAAGGAGGTGTAAACAGGAGTCAGCAATTACACTCAAACAACAGACATGTTTTATGATACAAACTTAAAAAAGCCACCGCTAGCAAACAGAAGGGGCATTAATCTCACCCAATGTGGTCTTATTCCATCTGGTTCTGAAGTTCATCAGCCTGCTTGGCAAATCAAAGGGAAAAAAAGAATGTTATAGCAAAAACAGTGGTTCTTGTCTATCACAAAATTAAGTACAATAATTTTAAAATAAAATATTTTTATTTCTACTACTGTGCTTATCCACAGCAATATTAATACCATATCTTCATCATCTTCAGGGGACTTGTGGTGGGCTGAAGAAATTGAAGAAACCCACAATTTCAGTTTATTTGATTGGTTTAAATTCACAGCACCATTCATAAGAATATCTTAAGAACCTTGTGTGTCATGCATTTCCCTGGTTTTCACTGAATTTCAGTGCTACAGGAAAAATGGCACGAAGATAAAATTAACCAGCAGAAATTAGGATGATTAGGGTGTCACAAGTTTCCTTTAGTTTCAAATCATAAAATTCTTTTACTGATCACTACCAGCAGAAAGACTAGCTTTCTCTCACTCTCTGACAAACAACAACAACCAAGCTACTTATCACTATACGGCAAACAAACATATTAAATTAACCAGTCTAGGTATCAAATTAATAACCTTAAGGACACCTACTACTCATTATTCAGTTTTATGTTAGTCACTTCTCACCTATTGGTTTCCATATTCTAATTAGAGTGATCAATGACACCGGTTACCAGTCAAATTAAGTTCTTGATACCCACTAGAAGAGAAAGGTGAACACAATATAGCAAACAAAAAGCACTGTATCAGATTGATTACCAATGTATTGTAGTACTTCACTAAAAATTTATCATTCAACATGCAAGATCATTTTTCTGAGAATTCAAATACAACAAGTGCATTTATAAATTGACACCAAGTGTTCTGTGTAATCTTCAAACACACATTATAGTTCTACATTGTGTACCAACCCATCCAGGATGCTTCTACATAACAACAGCAAGTTCATCTCTCTTATAAGATAATGAAATCAATCATGGAAGTGTGGTTGGCCTCAAAGCTCAGGATTCAACAAATATGAAGGAAGCAAATTAGTAAAACCAATTACTCTTACAGTGTTAATTGAATGTATAAATAAGGATACTAACATTTGCTATCAAAAAAAAATTGGAATGCATAAAAAATATAGCAAACTAATAAATGACAAACCTGTTTTGGTCTCCTATTAGGCCTTGGTCCATGGTATGACAACCTCAGTCCAAGATACAGCAAAGAAACTGCACATCATCTTCACTAAAGACCTCTAGAGGAAACAACCAATTTACAAGACACTTAATTAGATGAACAAAGGCCAATGTGAAGGAGGAAAGAGGGATTACATGAGAGGATATACACAATTCTTAACACAGCTTAAACAAGCACAGCATTGTTCATCGACATTTTCTGGAAATTGGCCAATCTCAGATAGTAGTTACATCACAATATTAGAATAATTTCATTTCAATTAGGATTTTTAGTGAAGCAAAAGGAATCAAAATCAAATCTCAAAAATCCGAACTAAAAATCTCCAGAATCTGAACAAAATCCTGGACGTTAGGTTTCCGTTCAAACCTTGTTGATGCGCAACTCAGTATTGAAGAACAAAATCACAAAGACTTGAAGAAACCACAGATTGAAGAAACGAAATAGAAGAGGAAGTTAAATCAAAGAAGAAGAAGAAGGAGAGAGAGAGAAGGAGAAGAGAAGAATACTAAGTCGATTGCAGATCAGAAGCGCAAATGGATGAAGACGAAATCATTTTTACATTGCAGTGTAAAGACAAATGACCAGGCGCAATCGTTTTATTTGCGGTGGAAGAAGAAAGCCAGGAGCAAATGACCCATATTTTGTGCAGTGGTTTCATTCTTTATTTATTTTTTCGATTTGTTTAATTAATTAAAATTTTTATTTTTTTATTTTTACACAATAATTTCAAAATGCATATTTTATTTGAATTTGTAGGAAAATTCAAATTTCTAGACCTTTTTTTGCATATTAAATTCTGCAAGTAAATTTCGTATGGTAAGTGGATTTGTAATAAAATTCGTAGGAAAATTATCTCTGAAATTTCCTACGACTTCAAGTAACATATTTTCCTACCCAAAATTTTCATACCAAATTTGATTAGTTGAAAATTCTGTTTTTTTATTCAAACATTTCCTGTAAATTTAAATTTATAGAAAAATCGTAGGAAATATAAAAATTCACAATTTAAATTTCTGAAAAAACTTTATTTTGAAAAAATTTGTAATAAAATTAGCAGGAAAGTCCTGAGAAAAAATCATGAAAATCGTGAATTTAGTGATGATATAAAATGTCTCAGCCTTATTTAATGTTTTATTA